>CAKNYM010046633.1:53162-66399 GCA_932195095.1 Andricus curvator
TTAATCTCCTACACTCCATTCTAACCTGCCACTCTCCTGTTTCTCTTTATGTATACGAGTCGACTCTCATACCCTCTCTTCCCTTACACTCTTCCACTCATACCTTCCTTCTCCTTAAAAGCTCCTCTTTTCTCATCGCTCTCCACATAGGATTGGTCACACTTGCCTTCCTGCCTACTCTACTTTAAAAAGGACCATCCCCAGCCGCTTCCTCTTCCCAGATAACAGTTATCAAATCTCCTCTTTCACTTTCAGTCTCCTCTACCTACACTCCTTCTCTATCTATAAATTTTCCCTTCCATGTCTGACCCATCAGAGATGGGTCCCTTTCTTCTGATGGTCCCCTATTCCCTCTCACATATAATCTCCTTCACTCCATTTTTCATCTTCCCTCCCCATCATATACCCCTTTTTTTACAACCTCTCTCTTTTATCCTCCACACCTCAACACCAGAATTTTCGGCTTTCAAAACCCCTCTCTTCCCGTCGGTCCCCATACCTTTTTATCTCTAACCCTCTTCCTTCTTCCCCTATCCGCTCAAATTTATGATACTGGCCTTACCTCCTCCTCTTAACAAATTACCCTCCCTAAACACTCCATTTTTATTCGTCTCAATTCTATACTCATGTCCTCTTTCCCTTCTAATCTCTAGATTATATACTCTTTCACTATATATATTCTCCCATTTCTCTCCCATCCTATATACCTCGTTTCTTATATCCTCTCTCTTAAATTCCACCCCTCTCCTTTCAAAAACCACGCCGCTCTCTAAATAATTCTACCCTCTTCCTTCATCTCCTCTCACTAATCAAAATCTTGCCTCTATTCCCCCTCCGATTTACAAACTACTCTCCTCACCCACCGCATCTTCCTCTTAGTTCTCAACTCTTTACCTTCTTTTTATCTATATAACTTCTACACTCTTTCGCTATATGTCATTCCTAGCCCCTCTGACCCACCACCTCCTCTAGTTTGTCTTTTTATTCGGCCCGTCTCTTATCACCTCTAATCTTTAATCTTCACTTCATTCTACTTTTCCCTTCCCCTTTGCATCTCCATCTACATATATCGTTCCTCTCATACACCCTCTCTTCCCAGCGCTTCCTATATAATCTTCTGTTATTCCTTCATTACTTATCCTCTTTTACCTCTTAACGTAATCACACTTGCCTCCTTACCCCCCAATTGTTTATAAACGACCATCCATACCCGCTCCATCTTCCCTGAATACAGTCTTCAACTCTTCATCTCTTCTTTCCAATCACCTCTACCCCGTAGACTCTTCCGCTATATATCAATTTTACATACCACCTCTGACCCATCATTCCTTCCTCCTCTGTCCCTTTTTTCTCCTTTTCCCCTTTTCCCATGGCTCTTAAAATATTCCCTCTCCATCCCATACCTTTCTCCTTTACACCCTCCCTAGTAGAAAATTTTTTTACAAGAAAGTACAAAATTTCTAAAACTGTAATTTTTGGATAATACATGTACCTTATTGTAAAAAATGTACAAAATTTAACAAAAAAATACAGTTAAATACAAATACCTAATTTTTTCTTGTATTTTCTAGTAGAAAAGTAAAAAATTAACAATTAAGTACAAGTTTCTAGAATTCAAAAATTTGTTTTAAAATAACTCAAAATTTGAAAAGATGAAAATATTTTAAACAAATTATAGATTTTTGAAGATTTCAAAGAAAAAATTCAGAAGTCTTTTAAGAATTTTGCAAGGATTCAAAATAATATGAAAATTTTTGTCGGATTCCACGGAAAATTCAAAAGTTTTTTCTTTTTAATTTAGAAAATTACTTTTTAAAGATTTTATAACATTCTGAAGAGTTTCCAAAATTGTCGAAAAAGAATCTCGAATATTTTGAAGAAATATTTTTTTATTTGGAGGATTAACAAAAATTTGAATCATTTTAAAAGATATTTAGCAAGTTTAAAAATTTTTTTAAAAAATAATTTCAAATTTGAAAAGATTGAACAAAAATGTTTAAAAATGTATATTTTTGAAAATGTTGAAATAAAATTTGGAAGCTTTTAAAGGATTTTGAAAAGTTTCAACAACAAATTTTTTTGGTAAGATTCCTGGGAAAATTCAAAATGATCTTTTATTCTGAAAAATGTATTTTAAAAGAGAAGTGAACAAATTTCAAAAAATTTAAAATGATTTCTTAACATTTCAAAACAGAATGTAGGAAATTTTAAAGCAAAATTTTGCAATTTTTCAAGCTTATAAAATTTTAGAAAAAAGCATGTATGCCAGAGATTTGAAAAATTTTTAATAATTATTTATACAAAAAAGTTAAGTTTAAGAGAAAGTTGAAAAAATCTCCAAAATTGTCAAAGAAGAATGCGGAAGATTTCAGAGCAAATTTTTTTATTTTGCAGGATTTTAAAGAAATGTTAAAAAAAAATGTGAATCATTTTCAAAGATTTTTAGAAGTTTTGAAAGGTTTCAAAATAATAAAAGAATTTTTGTAAGACTCCACGGAAAATTTTAAATGATTTTTTATTTTGAAGAAATTAATTTAAAGAGAATATTCAAAAAGATTTCAAAGGATTTCCAAAATTGTGGCAAAAGAATCTGGAATATTTTGAAGCAATTTTTTTAAATTTGCAGGATTTAAAAAAAAATTTGGAATAAATTTAAAAGATAAGAAGTGAAAATATTTCAAAACATTAAAAGTGATTTCCTAAAATTTTCAAACAGAATGTAGAAAATTTTAAGGAAAAATTTTAGAACAAATTCGTGTATCCAAGGGATTACAAAAATGTCTCGTTTTAATTTTTTTTAAAATAAAAATTCGATTTTTGAGAACGTTTTTTGTATTTTTTCAAAAATACAATGCACATTTTTGAAAAAAAATGTCATCTAGAAATACATATTTTTCAATTATTGTAACTTTAAATTCAAAAATAATTTTAAAAGATATTAAACATTAGAAAAAATTGTTCTGTTATAACAATTTTGATTATTGTATTCTTCATATATAAATAATATTTAATAAATCAAAATTTTTTTAATTGTTTAAATTCGGGAATTTTCCAGTTCGGATATTTTACAATTCAGCAATTTTCTGTCGGGAATTTTCAAATTCGGTAATATTATTAACTGTTCGGGAATTGTCGAATTTGGAATTTTACAGTGGCGGAAATTTTATTTTTCGCGATTTTTCAGTCGCCCCAAAAAAATTGGAATAATTTTAAAGGTAATCAGAAGTTTAAAACATTTTCAAAAATAATTTGAAATTCGAAAAGATTAAACAAAATTTTAAAAATGTATATTTATGAAAATTTTGAAATAATTTTTGAAGCTTTTTCAAGATTTTGAAAAGTTTCAACTATTTTTTTTCAAGATTCCTGGGAGAATTTAACATTGTTTTTTACTTTTAAAAATGAATTTGAAGAGAAAAGTGAAAAAATTTCAAAATTGCCAAAAAAGGATCTGGAAGATTTTAGAGGAAATGTTTTTATTTTGCAGATTTTGGAAGATTTAAAAAAAAATGTAGAAGCTTTTCAAGGATTTTGAAAGGTTTCGGAATGATAAAAGAATTTTTGTAGGATTCCAGGGAAAATTAAAACTTTTTTATTTTGAAAAATCAATTTCAAGAGAAAAATGAAATATGTTTCAAAACATTCTTTTTAAATTTTTATTTATTGAATTTTGATTCATAAAAAACAATTGAGCAATTATCAATTTGGAAAAAATTTGAGTTAGTTTAAGAGATATTTTCAAGTTTTGAGAAGATCCAAACTTAATTTAAAACTGGAAAAGATTTGGAAAAATAAAAAACTAAATTTAGATTTTTGAAATAAAATTGTGAAGCTTTTCAATGATCTTTAAAGGTTTTAAGAAAATAAAAAAAAAATTTCAAATATGCTGAGAAAATTTAAAATGATTTTTTATTTTGAAAATCAATTTTAAGAGAATATTTAAAAAGAGAAATTTTTTTTTTTAATGTTATATGTTATATGACAACTAAAAATTATCAATTTGAAAAATAATTGAGTAAGCTTAAAATATATTCCGAAGTTTTGAAAAGATTTCAAAATAATTTAAAACGTGAAAAGATTTCAAAACATTTAAAGCACAATGTAGATTTTTGAAGATGTCGAACACAAAATTCATAAGCTTTTTAAACAAATTTGAAAGGTTTTAAATGAATAAAAAATTGGTTTTGTAATTCCTAGAAAAGCTAACAATACTTTTTTCTTGGAAATTTAATTTAAAAAGAATATTTAATAAGATTTCCATAATTTTCAAAAAAGAATCTGAATGATTTTAAAGTATTTTTTTTTACTTTTACAAGATATTCAAAAAATTGTGGGAAAAATTCGAGTTCCAAGATAATAAAATTATTATTAGATTCCTGGAAAGTTTTTAAATGATTTTTTTAAACAAATTTTAAAGGGATTATTTTAAAAGATTTCAAAACAAATTTGAATGTATAAATTAATGTTTCTAGCTTAAAATTGCCTAAAATGATATAATTTTGAAAATTTATAAATTTTTTCATTAATTCTTCAATTCATAGCATTAAAAATGATAGCGTGGATTTCTATTTTTTTTTAATATTTTAACTGTACAATGTTTAAAAGTTAAAATTTTGGCTTTTAATTGAGAAATATTCGACTGAAAAGTTTTAAAAGCTTTCATTTTATACGTGAAAATTATTGAGCGTTTAAATTAACATTTTTTCAGCATTCCTTTGTTGAAAATTAATTTTTGGTTATTGTTAAAGATTCATAATTTTAATTGAAAATTCATCTCCTTAGTTGAAAAATGAGCTATTTTGTTGAAAATTCGTTTTTTCTTTGACTGCAAATTAATTTTTTTACTGAAAAATCAACTATTTCTGTTGCAACATTAACTATTTTGTTGAAAAAATTAAAAAAAAAAAATTTTTTTTTACTGAAAATGTAACTATTCAATATTTGATTGAAAAATGATCTTTTATAGTTGAAAATTTTGATTTTTTTCTGGTAGAAATTAATCTTCTGGGTTGAAAATTAATCTTTTTGTTTAAAATTTAATGATTCTATTCAAAGGCTCATCGTTTTAGTAGAAAAATCATCTTTTTGATTCCAAATTCAACTATTCCAGTTAGAGATTCATCATTTTAGTTGAAAATTCATCTCTTTGGTTAAACATTTATTTTTAACTTAAAATTTAATTATTCAATTGTTGGTTAACAATTTATTTTTTTTTAATTGAAAATTCATGTATTTTCTTGAAAATTTGTCTTCTTTAGTAGAAATTGATCTTCTTGGTTGAAAAGTCATCTTTTTTCTTGAAAATAAAACTACTTGGTTGAAACTTGAATTAAATTTGTTTTAAAAATAAATCTGTTTTTTTTTTTGTTTGGAAAATTAATTTTTTTTAGTTCAAAATTCAGCTATTTGTTTGAAAATCAATTTTTCTTAAATTGAAAATTCAACTGTTTAATAGAGAATTAATGTTTTTTTTTGGAAAATCGTATATTTGGTAGAAAATACATCTTATTGGTTGAAAATTCAAGTATCCCAGCTAAATGCTCGTCATTTTAATTGAAAATTAATCTTTTTTGTTGAAAATAAAACTACTTGTTTGAAAGTTAAATTGAATTTCTTTTGAAAAAACTATTTGTTTGAAAATTGATTTTTTTTATTTGGAAATTCAACTGTTTGATTGAGAATTAATGTTTTTTTTTGTTTTTTTTTTTTGGAAAATTGTTATTAACAAATAATAAGTCAACTTTAAACAAAATTATTTTTTCAAATAGTATTATTGTTTCAAGTGAATTATTTCGCTCTTTTCCCAATGCTTAAATTAATTTTGTTAAAAATTCATCTTTTTTTTGTAAGTATAAGTAGATAAAATAAAATTTGTTTAAATTATCATTCAAATTCATGGACTTCAAGAGAAAAATTTAAGAAATGATTAATTATGTTTCTCGTATTATTTAATTATTTATTTAATCGAGCGTGCTAAAATATTTAAGAGTATATTGTAATATTAATTGAGCTCCTAGAAACTGAAAAAAAAAACATTTCAAAAAGTTTAAAAAGCTTACAAATTTTGTGTTCGACATCTTCAAAAATCTGCATTGTATTTTAAATGTTTTGAAATCTTTTCACGTTTTAAATTATTTTGGAATATTTAAAAAATTTTGAAATATATTTTAAACTTACTCGATTATCTTCGAAATTAATAATTGTTCAATTGTCATTTATCATTCAAAACATTTTTTTAAATCTTTTCAAATATTCTCTTGAAATTATTTTTTCAAAATAAAAAATCATTTTATTTTCCGAGCAAAGTTGAGAAATTTTTTTTATTTCCTTAAAACCTTTGAAGATCGTTGAAAATCTTCACAATTCTATTTCGAAATCTTCAAAAATCAAAATTTTGTTTTTTATTTTTCGAAATAATTATATATAATTATTTCGAAAAATAATTAAATATGATTTCACACACATGTTAAAAATTTGTTAAATAGAACAATTAAAATAGTAACGTTCAAAGTTTTTATTTAACACTCTGAAATATGAATGATTCAAGGCTTTCTATTTCAAATAATTCAGTTTAAAATTGTTTAGTTTTTAACAGTTGATTTTGAATTAAATCATTTTGAATGAAAAGTAAAAAATTGCTAAATATTTAAAAAATGTCTTCCTTAATTAAAAAATATCAAATTAAATTCGTTAAAAACCGAATACTTTAGATTAAAACAATATTTGAATAGGATTTGGAATTGAATAAGAGCGTTAAGTTTTTCAAATTATTTTTAAATTAAGAATAGTTTGTAAAGTTTTAATCGAACGTTTACATTTGTTTAACCATAGAGGCTTTCAAATTGAAAAATTTCTATTTTTAACGTTAAAATCCGTGACTTGCTTAATTTATATAAAAAAATTATATTTGTGAAATCTTGTATTTTCTGGTAAAGATTTGTAATTTTCTACAATAATTTACGTAAAATTTAAAGTATTTTAATGACGTCAAACACCCAAATTTATAAAAAAAAAATTAATTCTACAGTTTTCTGTGATACCTTGTAGATTTTTACAACAAAGTGAAAAAAAATATTAATAAAAAGTTATAGAAATTTTTGAATTGTAGAAACTTGTATATTATTGTTAATTTTTTTCACTTTTCTACAGGAAAATACAAGAAAAAATTAGGTACTTCTATTTAACTGTATTTTTTTGTTGTTAAATTTTGTACAGTATTTTACAAAAAAGTGCCTAGAGAATATTTCTAGTCTAGTAATGAATATTGGTACTTGAATTCAAGGTGTTTAAATCCTGGGAAATACGCCCAGCACTTGGAAAGATGGCTGTCCTATTACGCCCCGCAGCAACTTCTTATAATCGACGGCGAGCAATTGCGACAAAATCCGGTGGACACGCTGCATGAGTTACAGAGGTTTTTGAAAATAACGCCGGCCTTTAATTACTCGACGCACCTGAGATACGATCCGAAGAAAGGATTCTTTTGTCAGGTGACGAATGAGGATCGCACCAAGTGCCTCGGCAAAAGTAAAGGCCGACAGTATCCACCGATGGAGGAGAGATCGTTCAAATTATTGCAGGTAACTTATTTTGGGCGATTCCCGACTCGCACCCGCTTACCTGAGTAGTATAACCCCACCATTGCGTCCAGTGCGCTACCCCTCGTTTGCTTGTGCTTGGTATTATGGGCGATTCCCGACTCGCACCGGCTTACCTGAGTAGTATACCCCCATTATCGCGTCCAGCGCGCTACCCCTCGCTTGCTTGCTCTCGCCTGGGACTCGCACCCGCTTACCTGAATAGTATACCCCCACCATTGCGTCCAGCGCGCTACCCATCGCTTGCTTGTCCTCGCCTGGGATTATGGGCGATTCCCGACTGCACCCGCTTACCAGAGTAGTATACCCCCACCACTGCGTCCAGCGCGCTACCCCTCGCTTGCTTGTTCTCGCCTGGAATTATACCTTAGAAGGCTGGCGTACCTGAGATATTTAAACTGGACATTGTAAATAGAATTGTAAATTTTATTACGGGGATTCCCGAAAATAAAATTAAGCTTCTGTCCCTTTGGGTCCCAGTTTATAAATAATTTCCGATGGAGTTTATTTCTCTAAAATCTGAAGCTTTTAGCTTCGAAGGCGCGTAAAATTAAATTAAATTAAAAAAATTATTATAATAAATCTTTATTAAAAGATGAGACTGTCTGGTTGAAAATTCAACTTTTTTTTTTAAACTCGTCTTTTTAGGTTGAAATTTCAAGTTTCTTGATAGAAAATGTGCAATGTACTTCTTATTTAAAACTCGTAGTTAGTTGTTAAAAAGTCAAACTGAATTTTTTTTTATAGAAATTCAACTATTTTTTGTCAATTTGTTTAATTTAAAAATTCATCTATTTTAATGTAAATTGCATCTTTTTTGGATAAAATGGCAACAATTTGATTGGAAATTTAACAATTTTGTTAAAAATTGATACTTTTGTTTAGAAAATTCAATTATTTTGTTGAAAAATCAACTGTTTTGTTGCAAATTCAACAATTTTTTGGAAAACTTATCTTTTTAATTTAAAAGTTCATCTACTTTAGTGGAAATTGCATCTTTCTTGAATAAAATGCAACTGTTTGATGGAATATTCAACACGAGAACAATTTTGTTAAAAATTGATGCTCTTTAGTTAAAAAATTCAACTATATTTTGTTGAACAATTTTTTGTTGGAGATTTATATTTTTATTTAAAAATTCATCTCTTGAACGACTTTGTTGAAAAATTTTTTTTTTGAATGAAGGTTCACTGTTTGGTTGAAAATGTAACTATTTTGTTGAAAATTATTTTTTTTGCTAAAAATTCATAACTCTTGGTTTAAAATTTAACTATTTGGTTAAAAATTTATCTATTTGATTAAAAATTCAACTATTTGGTGAAGACTAAACTTTTTGTTGTTGAAAAATCATATTTTTGGGTTGAAAATTCAACTTTTTTGTCGATAGTTCGTCTTTTTGGCTTCAAAATTCTGCAGTTTTGTTGTCAATTAAACTATTTAGTTGAAAATTGACTTTTTTGTTAAAGACTCAACTAGTTAGTTGAAAATCCTATTTAGTAGAAAATTAACTTTTTGTTGAAAAATAATATTTTCGCGTTCAAAATTCAACAGTTTTGTAGATAATTTGTCTTTTTGGCTCAAAAATTCAAAAATTTTGTTAACAATTGATGTATTTTGTTAAAAATTTATCTTTTTTTTTGTAGAACAATAATTTTCTTGGTGGAAAATAAAAATTTTTTGTTGAAAATTGACCTTTTTTTGGTTGAAAGTTGAACTACTTTGTTAAAAATTCTGCTTTTATGTGAGATTCACCTTTTTGATTGAAAATTTAACTTTTTTTTAAATTTGGTTTAAAAATTAATTTCTTATGGTAAGAATTCATCTTTTTGGTTGAAAATGTAACTATTTGGTTGAGAATTCAACTATTTTATGGAAAGCTTATTTTTTGATTTAAAATTTTTATTAAAAAATTAGTCCTTTTCTATTCGATTTAGCTGTTTTTGATTTAAAATAAAAATCTTTTCTTGCTTAAAATATCAACTATTACATTTTTCGTTGAGAACTTATCTTTTTTCGTTGAAAATTCAACTACTTGTTTGAAAGTGGAACTACTTTGTTGATTAATAAAAATCAGTATTTAATTTTTAATTGAAAAAAAATTTCAAACCAAAAAAAAAGTAATTTTTCACAAAAAGAAGATGAATTTTTAAGAAAATTAATTTAAGCATTGGGAAAAGAGCGAAAATAATTCACTTAAAACAATAATACTATTTGAAAAAATAATTTTGGTTGAAATTTACTTATTATTTATTAATAACTAAGAAGGCGAAGCAAAGTTAAAGATTTTAGAAAAAACCAAAATTTTCTAGCAATTATCTAAGAAAAGATAGTTATGAACAATATTAAATAGTTTTAAATTGTTTTTTTGCTAAATCTAATTAATTATTAAGTCACGCCTAATGAAAAATAGACAAAAAGTGGAAAATTTCAACAAAAAAACCGCAACATTCTACCATTATGCAAAGAGAATATTATTAACAATGATAATAAATTGTTTAAACAATTACTTTTGTTAACTTGAATTAAATATTAGTTCACTCTAATTGAAATTTGGACAAAAACCAGAAATTTCAGAAAAAACCACATCATTAGCATTATTCAAATGGAATATTAATAATAATGATAATAAATTGTTTAAAGAATTAATTTTCTGGACTCTAATTATTTAGCTTATTTTAATTGAAAATTGCAGTAAAAGTGAATTTTTTTAATAAACTGCAATTTTGTAGAATTATTCGAAGAGAATATTATTAACAATAATAAATAATTATTTAAACAATCACTCTTGTTAACACTGATGAACTATCACCTCCCTCTAATTGAAAATTGGACAACAAGTGGATAATTTTTGAAAAAAAAACTCGCAAAACCCATTTTTTCACTTATGGGATTTTTTGGGACCCTATAAAACAAACTTATGGTGTTGATATTTGAAAAGTGATATTTTATTCGTATTCTATTGCTAATGGTGAAAATAAATGTTGAATTTCAACTTGATTGAGATAATATTGAGGATTTTGAATAAAATTTACAAAAACGTCTTTTTTTCTTATGGGAAATACTCTAAATATCAGTTTTTTTCAAAAAAATAAAAAAATGGATTTATTTTTGTGTGGATTCAAACAAATTTCCGACCTATCTCCATAAAAATTCGAGAACAAAAATTTCCAACACCTGGAATTCTCCATGAATTTTTCACGAGAACCTTAAATTAATTTTTTTTTCTTTTAAAACAGTTATTTTATTGAAGTGCGAAAAGTAATTTAAATCTATTCAAAATAGTTGAAATTTCAATCCGAGAATATGATTTATTAACAAAAAAGTTCATCTTCAACTAATTAGTTAAATTTTCTACAAGAAGTTCAATTTTCAGTTTAAAAATTAATTTTTAACCACAAAAAAGCGAATTTTCAACTAAAATGACGAATTTTCAAAAAAAAAAAAACTTTGAAGAAAGTAGTTCAAGTTTCAATCAAGGAGTTGATTTTCTTTCAAAATAGTTGAATATTCAACCAAGAAGTATACTTATTTACAAAATTGTTGAATTTTCAAAAAATGAATTCAATTTTGAACCAAAAAAGTCGAATTTTCAACAAAATACAAAAATGTTCAACCAAATAGTTAAATTTTCTATTAAATTGTTGAATTATCGAGCCAAAGATAAGAGTTTTCTACAAAACAGTTGCATTTTCAATAAAAAAGTTAATTTTCAAACGAAACAGATTAATTTTAACCAAAAGCAATTGTTAGCCAAAAAAGAAAACAAATTACAATCAAATTGTTGAATTTTCAAGTAAAAAAGACGAATTTTCAACAAAACAGTTAAATATTCAGCCAAAAAGTATGAATTTTTAACAAAATTAATGAATTAAAAAAAAATCAATTTTGAACCAAGTAATAAGATTTTTAACCAAAAAATACGAATTTTCCGCAAAATACATAAATTTTCAACCGAATAGTTAAATTTTTACTAAACTGTTAAATTTTCGAGCCGGAAATACGGATTTTCTATCAAATCGTTGAATTTTTAACAAAAAAGTTGATTTTCAACCGAAATATATTAATTTTTAACCAGATAGTTGCTTTGTTAATCAAAAAAAGGTTAAATATCTATAGAAAGAAGTGAAATTTCTACAAAAAAAAATTCTCAGTCAAAAAGGAAAAAAAGTCCATGAAATTGTGGAATTTTCAAGCCAAACAGACAAATTTTGAAAAAATGAATGCAATTTTGAACCAAGTAATAAGATTTTCACCAAAGAAAATGAATTTTCAACAAAATACATAATTTTCAGGGAATTGTCAGGGAATTTTTATATACCTGAAAAAACCTGGAACTGTCAGGGATTTTTTTTAAAGTCAGGGAATTTTTTCGAGAACGTGCTTAATTTTTTTTAAATTTGAATTATAAAAATGAATAACAATTATTCTTCATTTGTAAAAGTAGCTTTATATTACTATATTTAACAATTATTTGAAAATTCGTCTTTATTTTGGTTTGAAATTAATTTTTTCAAACTGAAAATTGAACTATTCTGTTTTTGAAAATTTATGTATTTTGTTGAAAATTCTTGTCTTTTTTTTTCTTTAAAATGCAACAGTTTTTTTGCATTTTTTTCTCTCTCTTGACTGAAAAATCTTTCTTTGTTTGGAAATTATCTTCTTTAGAATGAAAATTAAATTACTCGATTTAAAGTTAAAACTCTTTTGTTAAAAATCAATTTTCTTGGTTGAAGATTCATCTCTTTGGTTAAACATTAATTTTTTTTAACGAAAGATTCAACTATCCAATTTTTGTTGAAAAATTATCTTTTTTAGTTAAAAATCTTTCTTTTTGGTATAAATTAATCTTCAATTCTTCTAGTTAAAGTTAAATAATTTTATTGAAAAATTCACCTTTCTGGTTTAAAATCCAACTACTCCAGTCAGTGATTCGTTATTTTAGTTAAAAATTTATAACTTTGTTTGAAAATGTAACTTTTTTAAAATTAGTATTTTTTCGCAATTTTTTTTTTTCAACTGAAAATGTAACTATTCCAATTGAATATCCCATCATTTTCGTTGAAAATTCATCTCTTTGGTTGAAAATTAATTTTTTTATCCAAAAATTTAACTCTTCAATTTTAGGTTAACAATTTATCTTTTTTAATTAGAAATTCATCTCTTTTGATAGAAAACTCATATTTTTTGGTTGGAAATTGATCTTTTTTAGTTAAAAATTCAGCGATTTGGTTGAAAATTTGTCTTTTTTTGGAGAAAATTAATCTTTGTCTTTAAAAATTAATCTTCTTGTTTAAAAATTCATCTTTTTGATTGAGAATTCAAGTATTCCAGTTAAATATTCGTAATTTTGGTTGAAAACTCATCTTTTTGGCTGAAAGTTAAACTCTTTTGTTAAAAATCAATTTTTTTGTTTGAAGATTCATCATTTTAATTTAAAATTCATCACTTTGATTGAAAAATGAGCTATTTTGTTGAAAATTCGTTTTTCTTTTGGTTGAGAATTAATATTTTTTCCTGAAAATTTAACAATTCCAGTTAAATATTCCATGATTTCTGTTAAAAATTCATCTATTTCGTTGAACATTAATTTTTTAACTAAAAATTTAGCCATTCATCATTTGTTTGAAAAATTATCTTTT
>CAKNYM010046633.1:66409-78508 GCA_932195095.1 Andricus curvator
GAAAATTAATTTTGTTTCAACTGAAAATTTAACTATTCTATTTTTTATTGAAAATTGATCTTTTTTAGTCCCAAATTCAACTATTTGATAGAAAATTTGTCTTTTTTAGTTGAAAATTGAGCCATTTCGTTGAAAATTCATGTATTTTGTTGAAAAATCGTATTTTTTGGTAGAAAATTAATCTTGTTTGAAAAATAATCTTCTTGTTTGAAAATTCATCTTTTTAGTTGAAAATTCAAGTATTTCAGTTAAATATTCATCATTTTATTTGAAAATTCAGGTTTTTTGTTTAAAATTCAACTATTCCAGTTGAAGATTTATAATTGTTGTTGAAAGTTCATCAGTTTTGTAGAAAATTAATTTTGTTTCAACTGAAAATTTAACTATTCTATTTTTTATTGAAAATTGATCTTTTTTAGTCCAAAATTCAACTATTTGATTGAAAATTGGTCTTTTTTAGTTGAAAATTCATGTATTTTGTTGAAAAATCGTCTTTTTTGGTAGCAAATTAATCGTATTGTTTGAAAATTCATCGTTTTAGTTGAAAATTCAAGTATTCCAGTTAATTATTCATCATTTTATTTGAAAATTCAGATTTTTTGTTTAAAATTCAACTATTTCAGTTGAAGATTTATAATTGTTGTTGAAAATTCATCAGTTTGGTCGAAAATTAATTTTTTTTTAACTGAAAATTCAACTATTCCATTTTTTATTGAAAATTTATCTTTTTTAGTCCAAAATTCAACAATTTGGTTGAAAGTTTGTCTTTTGTAGTTGAAAATTCATGTATTTTGTTGAAAAATTGTCTTTTTTGGTAAAAGTTAATCTTTTTGCTTGAAAATTTATCTTTTTGGTTGAAAATTAAAGTATTTCAGTTAAATATTCATTATTTTTGTTGTTAATTTATCTTTTTTGTTGAAAATAAAACTTCAAAATTCATCTATTCCACTTGAAGATTCATCATTTTAGTTAAAAATTCATCACTTTGGTTGAAAATTTCTTTGCTTTTTGGTGGAAAATTATTTTTTTTAAACTGGATTTCAAGTATAAGAAGATGAAATAAATTTTTTTTTCAATTATTATTCAAATGCATGAACTTTGGAGACAAATTCAATAAATCAATTATGCTTTTAGTATTATCTAATTACTTAATTGATCGATAATGCAAATATATTCAGGAATATCTTGTAATAAAATTAGTCAAAGCTTTCTTAAATCTAAATTAAACATATTCATTGAACGGAAAGATTAAGAGAAACTATGAACTAGATATAGATGGAAGCTAGTGAAAACGGAAGTGCATTAGGAATTAAGCAAATGGAGAAATAAAGTGGGAAGCACACACTTTTGCATAGCACATAATGCGCATGTGGAAAGCACACACTTTTGCGTAGCGCATAATGCGCATGTGGGAAGCACACACTTTTGCATAGCGCATAATGCGCATAATGTGATTCTCGCATAGCATGCCGCATAAAGCGTCAAAAAGTTCGTAACGTTGAACTTTTATGCATTCTGCAGCCATGTGTGCTCGTGCAATATGCAGCCGCTTGTAGCAGACACATCGTTCTCACATCGTTTAGCTTTGAAAGTGTTTTCTAGGTTTAAAGTGAAAATTAATCAATTTAAGTAAAAAAGTGGTATGCTGAACTCCCTATAAAGACATACCGACAAAATACATACGAAAATAAATATTAGATCAATTTCACTTCAACACTTGACAGTTTAAGGTGACAAAACGCTGGTCGACGCTAGCCCGCTATCGTGCATAAAGCCCGGTGCATAGAAAGAAACTATGCGCAGCGGTGTGTGCGCAAAAGTGTGTGCTTCCCACTTAACCTTTTTTTTTTTTTTCAGAGGTATTACCTATCGCACAACACGGCCTTGCTGAAACTCCTGAAACGCTTAGGACAAAAGACTCCACAGTGGCTGAAGGATGATCTGACGGATACCGTGATGACCTAGCAGACGCCAATTACGTGAAACTTCTCCCGGGATCTGTCCAACACGACAGTTTCCTCCGAAGTGCCACGTTTTTTCGTCAAAGACTTGTAATTACAAACTAGAAAATAATAATTAATTAATTAACAAATTCAAGAACCGAATTGTACATTGAAGATTCGCAACTCTCCACTGTGGATATTTGGATACCTCGACAATTGGACATATTTCTTTCAAGGAAAGGAAAAAAAAATTGACAGGCCTACCCGGTGGACCACGTACTGGCCTAAATCGAGGAATCGAACGTGCCCGACTACTAGTCACTAAGTTTCACGATGGCAGCTTGAATCAGCAGCTGGTTATTGTTATAAGCTATCCCTAATGTTATCATTAACATCTATTATTAACTGTTGTTGCGTTCAGTGTTCACGGATGTCCAGACCATTTATCAGACATAATTCCATTTTCGAGAGGGAATTAGAATTTCTTTGGTATGGTCTTAGCTTTTCGAGTTCACCCGTCCGCAGGTGCCATTTTCTGCAAAAGTAACGCGTGACTTCTATTTGAAGGTGTCCGGATTCCGGAAAGAGGGGAAAAAGAGTTTTTGGTGTGAAGGCACCACTATGTCATCCACAGCTGAAAAGTGGTGCCTTCACACCGAAAACTATTTTACCACGAAAAAATTTTCTCACATGGAAATTTGAAATTTTCGGAATTCGGAAGCATCTCATTCATGTACTTAAAAAATTTGCGAATTTTGTAAATTGAAGTCACGCGATGGATTGTGAAATCGTCCAGGAAACGTGCGTTTGAAAACCCACTGTACATTATTTCTGAGAATGATGACGAATGTGTGTATATTTTGATAATAATATTTTGAGAACGATTGAGAGAATCATTGGATGAGTAATCGCGTTTGTAAAATAAACGCGTTAATTTATCGTCGCAGCACAGGTTTGTGATGTTTCCAATTTTGACGGACTATTTTCGAAAATGATTACGTTTCTGAACTTGCATAAAATGAATTATAAATTCACGCTAATATTCTTTATAGAGGGAATACTAAATTCTGACCATTTTTTAATGATTTTTTTTTAAGATTGATGTAAAGTTTGAAGAACTTCTTTTTTAAATTTAAAAACAAAGTCTTAAGTTTTATGTAAGACTAAATTATTTATAGATTTTTTTTTATTTGACGAAGTAATCTTTCTGCTGGTCTTTGGAAAGGCTCAAGTACCTTTAGATTATTTAGATGATGCTGAATGCAAATCTGGGAAGAAGTTACTGTCTGAAATTCTCATATCAGCTGTGACTGCATCGAGAAATGAACGTAAAATGTAACTTACTGTACTTTTTGTAAAAAGAATTCGAGGGTTGCCATTGCATGCATTTTGCAATAAGTATTCCTGCGCAAAATCACTGCGCGAAGCCATATTGTACGTTACGGATAGATTATAATGCCGTTTTATTGTTACGTTTGTACATTTGTTTTCTTTTTTATACTGTCAATCTACAATAATAATAACTGATCGATTTGTTTCGTCAAACGGGATGCTTTGATTATTTACACCTTTACTCTTATTACTTGTACTTATAAGGAGCGTTCCGGGTTCGATACTCACTGCCCACACTTTTTTCCAATTTTTTTTTTTGCATTTTATTTATTACAATGTTTAAGAAATAAATTCATTTTCGATGCATTTTATTAATTTTATTATTTTGCTTAAAATTTTGAAATGCATTTTAAAATAAGAATATGCAGGAAAAATTGTATTTTTAATAAAATTAAATTCAGTGTCACTCTGTTACGCATTATAAATAAATAAATAAATTGAGATGAGCATAATTAAACAAAATTTGAATGTAATTCAATAATTCCAAATATTGGGTTTTAGAGAATTCACAATTTTACTTTGACCAAAAAGATAAATTTATAACAAATACAGATTTTTCAGTTAAAAAAAGTTTATTTTTCATTCTTGGTACAAAATACTTTGTTAAAAATTCATTTTTTTTTCTTGGAACTATTTTGTTGAAAATTTAACAATTTTGTTGAAAAGGCATACTTTTTGGTTAAAAATTCAAATTGTTCTGGGGAAAACTTATTTTATTTAGTTGAAAATCCATTTTTTTACCAACAATTTAACTGTTCCATTTTTCGTCAAAAATTTATTTTTCTTTGTTTAAATATTCGTTTTTTTGTTGTTTTTTTTGTCGATAATTTAGTTTTCTAACTGAAATTTTAACTGCTCTATTTTTGGACTCATTTTAGCAAAAAAATTATCTTTTGGGTTAAAAATTGAACTATTTGATTTAAAATTCAATTTTTGGTTGAAGATTCATCATTCTATTCCATTTTTTGTAAAAAATTTATCTTTCTGACAAATTTAATCTTCTTGGTCGAAATTTCATCTGT
This sequence comes from Andricus curvator, assembly GCA_932195095.1. NCBI lineage: Eukaryota > Metazoa > Arthropoda > Insecta > Hymenoptera > Cynipidae > Andricus > Andricus curvator. Next base: position 70,767 of record CAKNYM010046633.1, read on the forward strand.
TTGGATAAAAATTGAACGATTTCGGTACAAATTTATTATATTTGGTTGAAAATTTATTTTTTACTGAAAATTTAAAGGTTCTATTTTTGATTCAAATATCAGTTCTTTTGTTAAATATTATTTTTTTCATTACCTAAATTTTGTTTTCAATGAAAATTTAACTTTTACATTTTTGGATGAAAATTAATCTTTTTTAGATCAAAATTGATGTATTTCATTTAAAATTGGTCTTTTTTGGTACACAATTCATCTTTTGTTGAAAATTCATTTTTGGGTCGAAGATTCATTATTTTAATTAAAAATTCATTTCTTTGCTTGAAAATTTAAATATTCCATTTTTGCTTGGAAAGTTATCTTTCTTAGTTGAAAATTCATTTACTTTTTGAAAATTCCGAGTTTTTGGTTGGATTCAAACGGTTTTTGGTTTAAAATTATTTTTTTTTTACTTTGCATAATATCAACTATTACTTTCTTGATTGAAAATTCACCTACTTAGTTTAAAGTGGAACTACTTTATTAAAAATTAATTTTTTGGTTGATGATTCATCATTTTAGTTAAAAAAATTTTTTTCCAAAATTTAACCATTTTGTTGAAATTTTTTTTATTTAATTTGTTTAACTGAAAATTGAAATATTCCACGTTCGGTCGAAAATGTATCTTATTCGTTGAAAATTCATCTGTTTAGTTAAAAATTTAATTATTTTGTTGAAAATTTATTTTATTTGGATGAAAATTCATTTTTTACTAAAAATTTAACTGTTCTATTTTTCGTCAAAAATTCATTTTTCTTGGGTTGTATATTCGTTTTTTTTGTAGATAATTTAGTTTTCTAACTGAAAATTTAACTTCTCTATTTTTGGACGGAATATATTTTTATTTTAAAATTCAACTATTTGGTTGAAAATTCAACTATTTGGTTTAAAATTCAATTTTTGGTTGGAGATTCTATTCCATTTTTTGTGAAAAATTAATTTTTTTGATAGAAATTTCAACTTCTTGGTTGAAAATTCACCTGTTTGGTTGAAAATTGAACTATCTCGTTGAAAATTTATTTTATTTGGTTGAAAATTCATATTTTACTGAAAATTTAAATGTACTATTTTTGGTTAAAAAATCATTTCTTTGGTTAAATACTATTTTTTTTGTTTAAAATTTTTTTCAAGTGAAAACTTATGTATTTCGTTTAAAATTTTTCTTTTTCTGGTTGAAGATTAATCATTTTAGTTTAAGATTAATTTATTTACTTGAAAATTTAACTACTTTGTTAAAAATTCAGTTTTTTAGTTTCAAAATAATTTTTTTAACTGAAAATGTGAATATTCCATTTTTGCTTGGAAACTTATCTTTTTTAGTTAAAAATTAATTGATTTGATTGAAAATGCATATTTTTTGGTTGAATTCGAAATTGGTTTAAATTTGACTTTTTTCAGTTAAAATAGCAACTATTACTTTTTGAATTGAAAATTCAACTACTTAATTGAACGTGGAACCATTTTTCTTTAATTAATTTTTTTGGTTGAAGATTCATCATTTTAGCTAAAAACATTTTCTTGTTCAAAATTTAACCAGTTTGTTGAAATATTTTTTAATTAATTTTTTTAACAGAAAACTGTAATATTCCAAGTTTGGTTGAAAATTTATCTTCTTCGTTGAAAATTAATTTGTTTTAATACAAATCTAACTATTCTATTTTAAGTGGAATATTTATCTGTTCCAGATGAAATTCAAATAATTTGTTGAAAATTCGTCTTTTTTGGTAGAAAAGTAATCTTATTATTTATTTTTTATTATTTAATCTCATCATCTTTTTGGTTAATTATTTATTTCTATGGTTGAAAATTGAACTATTTAGTTAAAAATTCGTTTTTTTATTGCACAATTATTTTTCTATCTACAAATTTAAATATTAGATTTTTTGTTAAAAATTTTTATATTATGTTGAAAAATTGTGTTTCGTGGTAGAAAATTAAACTTTTGGGTTGAAAATTCAAATATTTAATTAAAAATGCATTTTTTGGTTGAAAGTTTATCATTTTATAGTTAAAAATACATTTTTTTAAATTAAAAATTTAAATTTTTGGTTGAAAAATCGTTTTTTTTTAGTTTATAATCTCCTCTACTCCTCTTCTCTACCTTTATTCTGCGCGTCTTTTTTCACCTCTCACATTTGATTTCCTTCACTCCATTCCACTCCACTCTGCCTCTACTTTGTCTCTCTCCATCCATATATGCCCCTCGTCTCTTAGATCCTCTCTTCTCTTACGTTCTCTCGTCCCTTACACTCTTCGCCTCCTCCATAACATACCAACCTTCTTCTCCTTAAAAACTTCGCTCTTCCCACAGCGTGCCAGAACCCCTTCTGTCAATCACTCTACTCTCTTCCCCTGTCCCCTCACACCCCTCAAATGCAATAAAATGGCCTTCTTGCGTCCTCCACTTAATAAACTGCCCTTCCCAAATACTCCATCTTCCTTCGTATTAGTCCCGAACTACTTTTCACCTCTTTCCCTTCTGATCTTCTCTACTCTATACACTCTTTCGTTATATACCATTTTTCCCTACGCCATCTGGCCTATTACCTCCTCCTCTACTCTTCCTCTTCTCTACCTTTATTCTGCGCGTCTTTTTTCACCTCTCACATTTGATTTCCTTCACTCCATTCCACTCCACTCTGCCTCTACTTTGTCCCTCTCCATCCATATATGCCCCTCGTCTCTTAGATCCTCTCTTCTCTTACGTTCTCTCGTCCCTTACACTCTTCGCCTCCTCCATAAAATACCAACCTTCTTCTCCTTAGAAATTTCGCTCTTCTCACAGCGCCCCAGAACAACTACTGTCAATCACTCCACTCTCTTGCCCTGTCCCCTCACACTCCTCAAATGCAATAAAATGGCCTTCTTGCGTCCTCCACTTAATAAACTGCCCTTCCCAAATACTCCATCTTCCTTCGTATTAGCCCTTAACTACTTTTCACCTCTTTCCCTCCTGATCTTCTCTACTCTATACACTCCTTCGCTATATACCATTTTCCCCTACGCCCTCTGGTGTATTACCCCTTCCTCTGTACCTTTATTCTGCTCGTCTCTTTTCACCTCTTACAATTGATCTCCTTCACTCCATTCCACGCTGCCTCTACTCTGTCCCTCCATCCATATATGCCCCTCGTCTCTTAGATCCTCTTGTCTCTTACATTCTCTTGTCCCTTACACTCTTCTCCCCTCCATTAAATACCAATTTTCTCCTCCTTAAAAACTTCACTCTTCCGATTGCGCCCCAGACCCCCTTCTTTTAATCACTATACCATCCGCAACTTGAACTTTTTCCATTTTTTGTAACCTCGGACTTATCGCCACTTGTACTAACATAATAATTTATTTCTCCTTATCTCCCGATCGGGTGGATCAGAATAATTAGGAAACATCTTTTTTACACTTGATTGGAACACATCAAATATTTGTACTTCCCTGAATTGCAAATACGTCACTTGACAATAGTTTGACACTTTTCAACGAGAAATACGTGTATGCAAATGTAATCCAGGTAATAAACGCTACTCAAGTTTGTTAATTTTAAATCATTCATTATTTTCCTTGTTCACGTTTCAGATTATAGTTGGTGCCAACACATATTAAACATGTCAGATGAAGTTAAAGTTAATACATAATGTTGGCTGCGATAATTTGTTTAGGTCACGAGGCCTGTGCAGAGGAGTTGAAATTAATGATAAGCTATTACACTATTAACACAATTTACACTAAAGAGACATTAAAAAAGCCCTAACTTTCAGTACACCAAACATGTGTTTAGCGAGACAGAATAATTCTTTTTTATCCAGGGAATTCAGGAGCGCAATCCAGAACGGACCAGAAGCTGTAAGACATACAGTTGACTCGAAACAATCCTTTCTGGCATAGGGCATTCTGCTAACAAATAAAAAAGATTCTCTTCCACTCCCAGGTTGCAGATTGTGCAGAGTTGCCCATTAGAAAAAAAAAACCTAAGAAAGATCCACAATGAGAATCTAAATAGTATTCCGCATGAAGGTACTGCTGCCCCATAGGATCTACCCATAGGTGAGGCAGCACCTAAAGAGCGGTACAGTTGAGTTCCCTCCCGCGGTCCTAATAACCATCGGTTGTCCCTCCATTCCTTCTCTGCTCTTCTCCCCCACACTGAGCAACTAAAGAGCGCTACACTTGAGTGCCCTTCCGCGGTCAGAATAGCCATCGGTTGTCCCTCCGTTCCTTCTCTGCTCTTCTCCCCCACCCTGAGATGACTTGCCGCCTGAAGGTGCCGTCCCATCTGGACAGAAAACGTCGGCGTAAGGCAGAAACTCATGAGAGTCAAAGAGACGGACAGATCTATTTGTTTTTCTCACTCTCATGAGTTTCTGCTTTACGCCGCCGTTTTCTGCCCACTTAGGACGGCACCTTCAGACGGAAAGTCATCTCAGGGTGGGGGAGAAGAACAGAGAAGGAACGGAGGGACAACCGATGGCTGTTCTACGAGTGGATGCAGAGCACTTGGCTCCCGAACATTGGCTCCCCGCTCACCATCGATGCACAGCTCTTCCATGGTTCATTCCAATCGTTCCAATTCCAGGATACTTCGGTCGTTCAAAATACATTCATGGCAATATAAAAAAGCCCGAAAAACATAAAAATGTTTAAGAAATCAAATATACAATCAAGAATATTTCCTCTTCTAAAAATTTCTTAATTAATAGTAATTTAATCGTGATACTTAGAAGTATGATTAAATATTTTTGCTCAAGATAGCACTAAACGCACGCGCGGTTCACGTCCCTTGACGTTAACAATATTAAGGACAAGCTATTTGAAAATGCATTTTGGAACGAAATCTTTTTAAATTCTTTGCATTTTTAAAAAACAACTTAAAACCATTAGAATCGTTTAAAATCTATCGAATCCCGTCGAATTCAGGTCGTCTTGGTGTCGAAATTAATTATTCTACAGGCCTCTGACTCACTTCAGAGACCAAAAATAGTATAAATAGTATTTTCGAATAAAATTTTTATTATTTCGTTCAAAATTAAATTATTTTCTTGAAAATTCAACAATTTTGTAAAAAACTCATACTTCTTGGTTGGAAATTCAACTGTTTTGTTGAAAATTCCTCTTTTTGACTTGAAAATTCAACAAATTTATTGAAATTTATTTTTCTTGCCTGACGATTTTTCTAAATTAAAAATTCAACTATTTTGTCGAACTTTTTGGTTTGAAATATTATCTCTTACTGTAGAAATTTCACCTTTTGTAGTAAAAATGGCAACCTTCTGGTTAAAATCTAATCTTTTTTGGTAGTAAATTAATATTCTATTTGAAAATTTCACTGTTCTGTTCCAAAAAAAAGCTTATCCGTTTTAATCCGTCATCTATCCATAATTATCCTTTTGAATACTTTTTTATACTCTTCAATCCGTTTCTATACGTTGGATATCCATCTATCCGTTTGAATAATAATCTTATCCGGTGTAACTATCCATTTTAATCCTTCTGTATCCGTTTTTGTGTATTACTATCCGTTTTTATACTTATACGTTCCATTCCTTCATTTTTTATCCGCGACTCAATCCTTATCTATCCGCCAACTACTTACATTTGATCTCGCCACCTATCACAGATAAAAAATTTATCCGTTTTAATCAATGCTTATCCCCTTTAATCCTTTCTCTAAAAAATGTATTCTCTTACCGTTCTAATTCATGAATCTCTATCCGCAACCCTATTCTCGTCTATCCGAGACCTACTTTGACATTCCTTAATATCTATCACGGATAGGATACTCATCCGTGCCAATTGTTACCTATCCTCTTTAATCCGTTCCCCACAAAACATATTGCTTATCCGTTCCAATTAATAATTGCCTATCCGTCACCCTATCCTTTTCTATCCGCGACCTACTTTCACATTCCTTGTTAACTATAACGGATAGAATAGTTATCCGTGCCAATGATTACCTATCCTCTTTAATCCTTACTTCACAGAAAGAATTGGCAATCCGTTCAGATCCATAATTTTCTATCCGTCACCCTATCCGCGTCTATCCGCGACCTACTTTGATTTTTCGCATTATATAACAGGGATAGAATCTTAATCCGTGCCGCCAATAATTTCTTATCATCTTCAATCCTTTCATCATGAAATGTGTTGCCTATCTGTTCAAATCGATAATTTTCTATCCGTCACCGTATTCTTTTCTATCCGCGTACAACTTTTATTTTATCTCGTCACCTATCACGGATTGGAAAGGTATCCGTGAGAATAAATGCTTATCCTCTTCAATCCTTCTATCCGTCACCTAATCCTTGTCTATCCGCAAACTTCTTTATTTTTTATCATTATGTAACACTGGTCGAATATTAATCCGTGCCAATCATTACTTCTCCTTCTTCAATCTTTTCTTCAAAAAACTGTCCGTTATAATTCGTGATTTTTTATCAAATACGAATTAGGATTATAGTTTTCACTGCAGATACATAGGGATAGAATTTTTGTATTCAAACTGATACGCGAGGATAGAATATTATTAGTTCAATAGAGATTCAAAAGGATAGACGCGGATAGAGTATTATTAGTTGAAGACTGATTGAAACGGATAGATATGGTCAGCATATTTTTACTTGAAGACGGGTTTAAACGGATAGATATGGATAGATTATTTTGAGTTAAAGATGGATTAAAAAGGATACATAAGAATAGAATATGTTTCGTTGAAGACGGATCAAAACGGATAAATAGGATACCATTTCACGGATATATATAAGAATAAAAAAGTTCGGACTGGAACGGATAGGGGCGGATTAAATTCCACTTCACGTATTGAAAATTATTCAAACGGATAAAGATTTAAAAATCTAACAAAGGATAGAACATGACTGAAAAGGATGCAAAGTGCTCATTCAAACGGATAATAAATTTCTATTCGTTTGAATCTGCTAATTTCTATCCGTTTGAATCCGTTTACTTTCAGCAGGGTAAACCAACAACGGTTTATATACCTAACAACAAAGTTCCCTAAGTCATAGGACTTTCTAGTCGAACTCTGCGAAGGCGTCTGCCGACACTCCAGTTATAGACAGTGCACATGATTTCACTTGTGTCTGACTCTTACGGTCAGCCACCTACCGGGAACCTGCCATTACTAAGAGGAGGATTCATTTAGATAGAAAGACTGGGATTCGTAAGGATAGGGCTGACTAATATTTCAGAAAAGATATAAAGTGATTCAATTAGATAGGCAAATAGGGATTAAGAAAGATAGACGATGGATAGAAAAGGATAGAGGTGTATAAGTGGAGGATTCATATCGATAGAAAGCCTGGGATTCGGAAGAATAGGGATGAATTATATTTGAGAAAAGATAGAAATGGATTCACTTGAATAGGAAGACAGGGATTGAAAAAGATAAAGAAAATTTGTGATTTCCTAGTGGATGGAAAAGAATAGAGATGGATAAGTGGAGGATTCATATCGATAGAAAGCCTGGGATTCAGAAGGATAGGGCTGATTTATATTTTAGAAAAGATAGCAATGAATTCATTGGATAGGGAGACAGAGATTGAAAAAGATAAACAAAATTTGGTATTGCCTAATGGGTGGAAAAGGATAGAGGTGGATAAGTGGAGGATTCGTTTGGATAGAACGACTGGAATTCAGAAGGATAGGGCTGAATTATATTTGAGAAAAGATAGAAATTGGTTCACTTGGATAGGGAGATA
>CAKNYM010046633.1:86100-136619 GCA_932195095.1 Andricus curvator
AATTCAAATATTTGGTTGAAGATTCATATATTTTGTTAAAAATTCGTTGCTTTCGGTCAAAAAATCTTCTGGATTGAAAATTCAACTTTTTTGTTGAAAATTCAACTATTTGGTTAAAAATTCGTCTTTTTTGTAGAAAATTAATTTTCTTGGTCGAAAATTCATATTTTTGGTTGAAAATTCAAATATTTGGTTGAAGGTTCATATATTTTGTTAAAAATTCGTCATTTACGGCCAAAAAATTTTCTAGGTTGAAAATTCATTTTTTTTGTTGAAAATTAATTTTCTTGGTCGAAAATTCATATTTTTTGTTGAAAATCAAATATCTGGTCGAAAGTTCATCTTTTTGGTTTAAAATTTAAATATTTGGTTGAAAATTTATATACTTTGTTGAAAATTCGCTTTTTTCGGTCGAAAATTTAGTTTCTTGTTGAAAATTCAAATATTTGATTGAAGATTCATATATTTTGTTAAAAATTCATCGTTTTCGGCCAAAAAATGGTCTCGGTTGAAAATTCATATTTTCTTTTTTTTTTAAATTCAACTATCTAGTTAAAAATTCGTCTTTTCTGTAGAAAATTAAATTCTTGGTCGAAAATTCATATTTTCGGTTGAAAATTCAAAAATTGGTTTGAAGATTCACATATTTTGTTGAAAATTCATCTTTTTGGTTGAAAATTCAAATATTTGGTTGAAGATTCATATATTTTGTTGAAAATTCATCTTTTTGTTTAAAATTCATATATTTGGTTGAAGATTTATATATTTTGTTGAAAATTCAACTATTTGGTTAAAAATTCGTCTTTTCTGTAGAAAATTAATTTTCTTGGTCGAAAATTCATATTTTTGGTTGAAAATTCAAATATTTGGTTGAAGATTCATATATGTATTTTGTTGAAAATTCATCCTTTTTGGTAGAAAATTTATTTTCTTGGTTAAAAATTCATATTTTTGGTTGAAAATTCAAATAATTGGTTGAAGATTCATATATTTTGTTGAAAATTCATCCTTTTTGGTAGAAAATTTATTTTCTTGGTAAGAAATTCATAATTTTGTTGTTGAAAATTCAACTATTTGGTTAAAGGTTCATGTATTTTGTTAAAAATTTATCTTTTTCGGTAGAAAATTTTTCTTGGTTGAAAGTTGATGTTTTGTGCTTCTATTTCAACTATTTTATTACAAATGTATCTTTTTTGGTAGATATTTAATCTTTTTTGGTTAAAAATGCAGCTGTTTGGTTGAAAATAAGAATCCGTTTTGGTTTCGAATTCAAGTATTTTGTAGAATATTCGTCTTTTTTGTTGAAATATTGACTATTACATTTTTTATCGAAAACATAATTAAATTTTAGTTCAAAATGTACCTCTATGTTTGAAAATTGAATTATTTTGTTGACAATTTTTCTTTTTTTGCTTTGTTTGAAAATTAATGGTTTTAATTCAAAATTAAAATATTTCGTTTTTGATTGAAAATTGATTGATATTTCAAATAATTTATTTCCTCGTTTTCTTAAAAAGTCACCCCATTTATCCTATTTTGAGAGAATTTTAGGCTTTGAACTCTTCAATATTAAAATTTAAATTATTTCAAATGCAACTTTGAACTTCCCGCCAATTTAACTGTTTTGACACTTGCGCCATATATTACCGGTAACAACTTATTGACTGCTGGCATTCTAGCATGGATTCAAACCTTTATCGTCTGTCGGTAAATGACCGGCCATCGTTTTACCGACTAAGGTGGCACATGGTTATTTAGATTCAAATTTCGCGCGCTTTCCGCTCACCTACCCCCTACACTACCTCTACTTATAGAAAGTTCTAGAACTTGGGGATTCCCCCAGCCCCATGCGTCACCTAAATGGGACCCTTAAGTCTTGTCTTTAAAGAAGAAACCTACATCATCGACTGTGGTGAGAATCTATGTCAGATTCCTACTTTTCCAACGGAAGGTAATCGATATTCCTACTCTGCCAATGAAAGATAATCTAGACTTTTAATTTATTAGCTGTAGGTAATCTAGATTCCTAAATTATCACTTATCCATATCTACGTACGCTATAAATTAAATTTTCTTTTTGTGTAATCAGTAGTCACTTTCAGAGACTTTTTAGAATAAATTAGTCACTTTTTCCACATTTTTCAAGTACTTAAGTCTGTGGCAGCCCTGAATTTAACATAAATTTTAATTGTTTGGAATTTCTGTACAATTTTGAATAATCAAACTTTGAAAACTATTTTTTGTAGGTATCTCTTGCTTTTCACTGTCCAATCCTCTCATGCCCTGTAAGTAAAAAAAAATACTTTTTACAGTCTTTTTCATACTGGAAACTATTGTTACTCTCCAGAATTGTTAATTAAAAAAATATATGATTTTAGCCGAAACCAACTGCAGAAACTTGTGCATCTGATGGTAGATATTTCAAGTTTATGAGTTACAGCCGATTATCGTGCATTCAAGAACATTGCAATGCAGGTCAGTTATGTATAAAAAAACATTTTCTACACGGAAAAAAATTTTTCAAAAACTTTTTTTTTGCGACTTTTCTGAGGATGAATTTTTTAAAGGTCTGAAAATATTTTGCTTTTAGAAATGGCGTTAAGTGCATACTTAGCGCTTTTAAAATAAAATTCATATACGATTTTTTAGAAACATCGGATAATACAAAAGTCATGATTGTTTATCATACATTATAGTAAATATAATTAATTATTTCAGATGTTAAACAAACATTCAACAACTTTTGTCGGCAAAGAAGATTGCGATTTCCTAAAGCAGCCTGATACAAATTTTGAAACAGTCGGTTAGGCACATGTAAACCATGATGCTTTATGAACCATATGTATGTGAGGCAGTTCAGAATAATAAATAAAAAAATTTTATCTACTGCAGTGGAGCACATAAAATGTTTGTATTTCCCTAATTGTAAATTACGTAACTTGGCAACAATTTTACACTTTTCATCGAGAAATACATGTATGCTAATGTCCTTCACGTAATAAACATGCTAGTGGATAATTTCAAACGTTTCATTATTTTCCTTGCTAACATTGCATTGGTCAAGTGGGACGATGATCGTGGGGGTTAAGGCGTAGGCTTTGAACCCACTCCGTCAGCTTGCGGGTTCGATTCCCGCCTCGCACTCTGGAAGAGCCTCGGCAGCCTATGCGGTGAACACTAGCCTACCAAGGGAGTGGTTCATCTCCCGAGAGTCGTGGAACACGGTACCTCTGGAGAAAAAGGTTCTCTAAGTACTTAAGGCTGTTACTCTTGGTGGTTCGTAACCCACCGTGAACTGTAGGTCCCCCTCCCACCACCAAAAAAGTGTGTGGGGGGTGAGTAAAGGAATAGGAAAGAGATTTTAGGAAACGGTTGGAGTAATGACGAGAATGGTGAAGATAGGAAGAAGAAAGGTAAGGATAGTTTGCGAAAAAGGATGACGAATTGGTGTTGATAGGAGGTGATCTGAATGCTTGGACGGGGGAACAGGGAGGGGAAATATGGGATGAAGAGAGTGAGACTTTCAGGAGAAAATCGAAACACAAACAGGTGGACCAGGAGGGTAGGACTCTGTTGGAAATTCTGGTAGAAACAGGATGGTTCATTTGTAATGGGAACTCGGAAGGGGATGAGGAAGGTGGGATAACGTTTGCAGGAAAAGGCGAAACAGTAATAGACTACATTCTAGCCGAAGAAAGGATAAGGAGGCTGTTGGAAAGAATGGAAGTAGGGGACGAAATAGGGTCAGAACACTTCCCGGTCACTGCAACGTTGAAATGTGGGAATTGGAGAAAAGAAGGAAGGAAGAAGGAGCGGGCGACAGGGAAGAAAGCAAAGATGGGCAAATGGGGAGTAGATAAGCTAAGAGAATATACGGAAAGAATGGAAGAAGAGAATGTGACGATTGTAGACGGGAGAGGTGTGCATGAGATGTTGTGTGAGATGAGGGGAAGGGTAGAGAAGATAGTGGAAGAAATTAGGCCAAATGAGGAAGAAAGGTGAGAGAAGAGAGGATGGTGGGATGTGCAATGTATAGAGAGTAAGGAGCGTATGAAGTTATCGTTAAGGAATTGGAGAAGAGGAAAGATAGACAGAAAGGAACGTAATAAAAGAAAAAGGGAACACGAGAAATTACTGGATGTAAAACGACAAGAGGAGAAGGCGAGGTATATGGAGGAGGTAGAGAAAGCAATAAAGGAAGGAAGAGAATGGGAGCTGATTAATAGAGAAAGGAGTGGATGGAAAGGAATCAATGATGAGATAAGTATGGATGAATGGACGGTATATTTCAATAAATTTCTAGGAGGGGTGGATAACAAGGTGAAGGGGGAAGGTAGAAAGATAAAGGAGAGAGACATGGAAGGTTGGAATGAGTTGACTAGAGAGGAGGTGAATCAAGCAATTGATAAGTTAAAAAGAAACAAGGCGACAGGAGAGGATGGGATGGAGAATGAAGCGTTGAAATTTGGTGGACGAAGGGTTAGAGAAGAGATTTGGGAAGTATGTAATAGAGTATGGAGAGGGGAAGGATGGCTGAAGGAGTGGAGAACAGGATTAGTAGTTCCTTTATTAAAGAAAGGAGGGGGTATAAAAGTGGAGGATTATAGAGGAATCACTATCATGCCAGTAACGTATAAAATATACGCGGAGGTGCTTAGAAAGAGATTAGAAGAACAGGTAGAAGAGAAAGGAAGTATTCCACACAATCAAACAGGATTCAGGAAGAGACGGGGACAGTGGATAATATTTTCGTGCTACTATCTAGTCAACAGGAATCTGGGACAGAAAAAAGGAAAATTGGTAGCACTCTTCGTAGATTTTAAGGCAGCTTTTGACTCAGTGAATAGGAAAGTTTTGTGGAAGGCAATGAAAGAAAGGAAGGTGGACGAAGAGCTGATTGAGAGGATAAAAGAGGTCTTTACGGAGACGAAAACCAGGGTGAAGATCGGGGAACAGAAAGGAGAGGAGTTCTGGACAGGGAGGGGCCTCAGGCAAGGGTGCCCGCTAAGTCCTTTGTTCTTTAGTATATTGTTAGCAGACCTAGAAGAGAAAATAGAAAGGAAAGGTAAAGGGGCTATAGTTCTAGGAAATAAGAGAATATACTCGTGAGCGTACGCGGACGATGTGGTGCTCCTGGCAAAAAATGAAAGTGGAATGAATTTGCTAATAAAAGGATTAGAAGAGTATGTGAGAGAGAAAGACCTGACAATTAATGTGACGAAGACAAAGATAGTATGTTTCAGGAAGAGAAAGAATGAAGTAAAGTATGGATGGAAGATAAATGGGAAAATAGTGGAAATGGTAGAGGAGTTTTGTTATTTAGGATTCTGGTTCGAAGCGGGAGGTGGAAATGATCTGCAAGTGAAAAAAAGGATAGAAAGTGCAAGTGAGGTGATAGGTCAAGTGTGGGGAATTGAAAAAAGAAGATTCAAAGAGGACTGGAAGATGAGAGTATGGCTTTTGATTCACTGGTATGGTCTGTGATGTGTTATGGAGTGGAGATTTGGGGATGGAAGGAGTACAAAAAAGTAGAAAACATGCAAGAGAGATTTCTGAGATGGGTTATGGGAGTGAGTTGGAACTGCCCAAGATATATGTTGAGAGAAGAAATAGGGAGAGAGAAATTCGTGATAAGGCAGAGGAAAAGGGTCTGGAATTTTGAAGAGAAACTTAAGAGTGGTAAGGGTAGCAAAGTTGCTCAAGTATGCCTGCAGGAAATATTAAATAGAGAGAAGAGAGGAAACAGGGGAAATTCAAGATGGGAGGAGGAGAGATGGCAAGTTAGAAGGAAATGGAGAATGTGTGACGAGGGGATGGAGTGGCAGGAAGTAGAAGGAGAAATGATCAAGGAGCAGGAAGAGAATAGGTGGGAAAAGATTATGGAGTCAAAATACAATAAATTGTATAAATTGGTTAGGATGGAAGGGGTCCCAGAATATTTAGGAAAGTTAAAAAGGAGTGCAGGTGGTCCAGGCTGGTACGTTTCAGAATGGGAGAAGGAATGAATGAGTGTAAATATTGGATGAGTGAAGAAATGAAAATGTGTAGAGTATGTGGTTATGAAAGGGAATCATGAGAGCACGTGTTGGAGAGATGTACAGGGGAAGCGGAAGGGGGAAAGAGCGTGGTAGATAGAGTTAGATGGATACTGAGCGGTTGTGAACAAGGGGAAAAGTGGATGAAGAGTCTAGAAGAGAATAGGGAAGAGATGCAAGGGGATGGAAAAACCCAAAATCGAGACCAAAATTGATACACAGAAATATGTAAGGAAAATTAGTGTTGCGTAACTTACAAAAGCTTGAAGAGAAATGGTAAGAGGAAATGGAAGCCCTGGCACATAAAATGTTTGTACTTCTCTAATTGTAAATTACATAACTTGACAACAATTTTACACTTTTCATCAAAAAATACATATATACTAATGTACTTCAGACAATAAACATTCTAGTGGATAATTTCAAACGTTTCATTATTCTCCTTGCTAACATTGCATGGGTCAAGTGGGACGATGATCGTGGGGGTTAACGCGTAGGCTTTAAACCCACTCCGTCAGCTTGCGGGTTCGATTTCCGCCTCGCACTCTGGAAGAGCCTCGGCAGCCTATGCGGTGAACACTAGCCTAGCAAGGAAGTTGTTCATCTCCAGAGAGTCGTGGGACCCGGTACCTCTGGAGAAAAAGGTTCTCTAAGTACTTGAAGCTGTTGCTCTTGGTGGTTCGGAACCCACCTTAAACTGCAGGTCCCCCTCCCACCACCAAGAAAGTGTGTGGGGGTGAGTAAAGGAATAGAAAAGAGATACAAGAAAAATGTAAACCCTTAGTGGACACATTAGAAGCTTCCATTGCATTGCTCGGCTTCACACCGACGATCAGAAGATTAGCTACAAACGAGTAAATCTATTGGCCCTGCTGGAAATGAAAAGATTGAAAATTATAGATCTGCGGGGATAGGAAAAGATAGAACTATTCTATCTCTTCCATTGGTTCACTTTACATCCCTGGAACGCTATCTTTTCCTATCCACAATCTTCATAATTTTCTATCTCTTTCTTTTATTGTCAGCCATCTAGCGGCACTCTGCTGGAAGTAAAAAGATAGAGATCCTATCTTTTTGAATAATGTTGAATCTTTATGATAGAAAGATAGAGAAAATGTATCCCATTCTATCCCTTGGTCAATCTAAATTCACGTATGTCTTTTTCAATTCCGTCTTTTCTATCTCATCCTATCTTTTATCTATCCAAGTCAATCTTTTTCTAGCTCTCTGTTAATTTAAATTCCCGTCTATATTTTTCAATCTTCGCTTCTCTGTCTAGAGTAGAATTTGTTAAACTAAGTTAGTGTAAATATTTAAATGTAAAAAGAGTGGGTTTGATAACACACATGAGTGCTTCTTGGACACTTCCTTATATCGCGAAATTTCTAACAATGTACAATTTTATTGCATATTGAAGTGCATGAAATATCTGTATTGCTAATTGTAAAAATTTGTAATATTCACTTTTTGTTCCAACGAAGGGAAGTTTAAAAAAAAATTTCAACAGCAGAAAGGTGTCTATGACCATAATCATATACTTGACATAGTTCCTTTTTACTTCGTTTGTACCTACCGTGAGTATAGTTAGGTCAAAGTTTTCTAGGGATAAGAAATAAATTAATTGCGATTTTGAGATTCAATAAGAAATTTAATATTAATTTTTAGAAATATAGCACAGTGTTAGAAAAAAAAGAAGCAGGAAGATTAATATTCCGATTTAACACCTGAAGTTCAAAGTGAATTTTTCACTGCTGCTAGAGCTTAAATTACTGTAGGTGCCATTGAAGTCACTAATAAGAAAATCTTGATTTGTAAATGTGGATTATTTTGCATGTTGCTAAGAAGATTCGGAATTTTCCTGGTGTTTTTACACTACTTTGCCAAGCCACAAATCATGAAAATGCATTGGGTTTTACGAGTAGTTGAATAAGTTTTTAATTCTTAAAATAATTTCCTTCCAATCGAATGATTTTGAATCAAAATCATTTTCCAAAGTACATGGTCTAATGAATTCTTGACCTTTTTCGAGAAGCCATACATTTGCCACTGTAATTAAATCAAATAGACAATATATAAAATCATATTTTTACTGAATGATATTGTATTTATAAATCAAATTTTTGACATAATTTCCAGTATATGAAAGTCGACTCGAATTTGATTGCTTGCTACACAAACAAAATCACAGTCTCTGTCCAAAGATTAAACACATTTAGAATGAAAAGCTGTTTTATAAATCTTTTTAATATGATATATGGGAATTAGGAAAAATGTGAATCCTTGGAATTTGGATAATAAATAATTATATGTAACATGCGACACAGAAATGAGTGAATTCACGTGAATGAGTGATTTTATATTCAAGTAGGATGAGAATTATGTTTTGTTAATCTAGTTGTAATATACTTGACTTAGAGCTTAGCTGGTCTTGTCAAGTAGGCCACATCACAAGGAGCAACACGCCTACAGGGCTGGTCCTACAGGGCGGCCCTAAGCGGAGCAGTAAACCTAATTGAAGGTCAACTGATGGAGAAAGGCCTCGCGATTGGAACCTTTATGGACATCGAAGGAGCCTTCAATAACACCTCTAGAGAGGTGATCAGGGCGGCCATGATTACACATGGTGTGCCTATTGCAGTCGTGGAATGGACGTGTCACATGTTGGCCAACAGGAATCTAACTACGACTAAGGGTGATGCCACTCTATGTGGAACCATTGACTCGGAATGTCCGCAGGGAGGTGTTTTATCGCCCTTGCTGTGGTGTCTAGTAGTGTATGAACTGCTTCATCTACTCTCGAGTCAGGGCCACCACGTTAAAGGCTATGCGGACGATATACTGGTTATCGTGCGCGGCCAGCATCTGGATGCGCTCTTCGGAGTAATGCAGCAAGCACTGATGATAGTGCATTCATGGTGCAAGAAAACTGGATTATCGGTTAATCCCAGTAAGACAGACGCGGTTGTTTTCACCTGAAGGTACAAGTGGGGAACCACGAGTACATTGAAACTTGGAGGACAACAACTGGAAATCAAAGAACGAGCTAAATATCTAGGAATCATTCTGAATGAGAAGCTGTTATGGAACGAGCACCTGGAAAACAAGTGCAAGAAGCTAGTAGCGACCCTATGGCTCTGTAGGAGAGCCATAGGGAAAAGCTGGGGCATGAAACCGGAGACACTTATGTGGATCTACACAGCGATCTTACGACCCGGGCTAACCTATGCGGCGGTGGTCTGGTGGAGCAGGGTCGAGCTGTCCACTGTGAAGTCTCGACTGGAAAGGATCAAGGGACTGATTCTGAGAGGCGTCACTGGAGCCTCGAAGTCGACACTCACGATGGCACTGGTGGCACTAATAGGTTTAGAGCCCCTCCATCTTACCATCAAGACCGTGTCTGCGAAGGCGGTCTGGAGGCTAAATTCGGTAAATGACAGAAGGATCTCGACAGCAGTGAAGATCTCAGTCGACATCGCGAGAAGGCCGACCCTGAACATGCCCAGGGACAAAATGGTCACTCGCCACCTCTTCGACAAAAAGTATCGAGTTAGCCTATCCGCGAAGAAGGAATGGGTTAACGGCGACGCACACCTGCCCAGTGATGGGGACAACTGATTTACAGATGGCTCAAGGAACGAGGAGAATGCAGCAGCCGGCGTATATCGTAGAAGGAATGGAATGGGCTTCACAATCGAGATGGGGTCCTACGCCACAGTTCTACAATCTGAAATTATGGCCATACTCCAGTGCGCCTACAAGGCAAAAGAGTATCACAATAAAAGGAACATCCGTATCTGCTCAGACAGCAGGGCTGCTATATTGGCCATGAATGGAACAACGACTACGTCGGTATTAGTATGGGAATGCTTCGAGGCACTAAATATGTTAGCGACGGAAAACCGAGTCACTCTGTTATGGATCCCTGGACACAGCGGTATCAAGGGCAATGAGATATCGGATATGCTAGCCAACCTAGCAGCAGGAAGAAATTTTACTGGACTGTATCTGGTTGCAGACATGCCAAAACACTCTTTGGCTGAGAGCCTAACTCTAACCGAGCAAGCTCGGGAGGAGCGAAGTCAAAGTCCTAACAGAAATTTATGTAGAACATGGGAACCTAGGATCTCACAGACATAAGATAGGGCTTGCAGGAAGTCCCCTCTGTCGTCTGTGCGGAAAGGATAATGAGACAGCTACTCATATCCTTTGTCACTGCCCTGCGGTTGCAGGGAAACGTCAAAAACTTACAGGCAATTATTGCATCAGTGAGTCAGAGATATCCGCCAACAGCGTGGCGGTGGTCCTGCCCCTATGGAGAGGGCTTTGGGGTCATGCTTAGGCTCACAAGGGGATGCAACGGGATCACCCAAGCGCCAGGGGCTGTTAGGTCTCAACCCAGAACTAATAATAATAATAATAATAACATGCCACACGGAAATGAGTGAAATCGCGTGAATGAGTGATTCTCTATTTAAGTAGGATGAGAATTGTGTCTTGTTAATCTAGTTTTAACACACTTGACTTAGATTTCAGCTGTTCACATAATCAGAATGTTGTTAACAAAAACGCAAACATTTCATGAACTAACATCGAAAAAGTGGACCTTTTCTTTGTGGAACGTCACACATTATTATAAAATACATACCCCATTTTGTTCCGGCAATTACAGGACATCCTGCATGTAGGGTTAAGAGATCTCTAACTCCGTTTGGGGTAAGATTGTACCAGAAGACTGCACTACCTTTTTTGGGGGCCAAGGAAACATCTAATTTTGGAAAAACTGTCCTACCTCCTTCTTCAACATCATTCAGCTGAAAAAATACTGTATGGATTAATAACTCTAATTTTTACGCACATCCTTCTTTTTAAATTTGCGCATGTAATTACAACATTCTTTAAGCCTTGGATAACTTACATAATACATAAGAGTAGCAATACGGTTTCCATATTTGTGGGAAGCCTCCTGATTTGGTTGGGAAGATGAATAATAAATTTAATATAACAAAGTATTATTCTAATCTAGAATATCTGACCAGACAGGCACTCACTGAAAAGGAATCAAAGTGCTGCAGGAACATGCCTCCCATACTGTAATAACAAACTTGTACTGCTTCTGCATTGGCGACTGACAATCTAGTCATGTGCTCAATTCGACGATTCAACACATTCACGATTTCGTGTTCCTCCTTCATAATCCAAGAAACCTGAGCAATTCTGCCCGATTGAAGTTCTTTCACTTCGTCTAATTTTATCTGGAAAACAGAGTGATATAATGATTTGCCGCTAAAAAAAAACCAGTGAATGAAGATGAAGGCAAGACATGACCCTGCAACCGCAGAGTTCTATCATAAATTTTAGGAATCAGTTAGAAGCAAACATCACAAAAGCAAGATAAATTATATTTCACACTATTGTGAATTTTCACATCCAAATTCAAAATTTGAGCACGAAACTTGATAGAAGAATTCAAACCGTTTAGAAAGTTAGTTAGTCCTTTTATAATTCACATTGCAACGTTGATGAAATACACCGCGCATTTATCTAGTGAGATGATGATGATCGCCGTGTTTAGAACTACTACATATCTGACTACAATTTGAAGAATGGATAAAAGTGAACCGTACGTCCGGCTGTGCCAGCTTTTTCAGGTTCTCGATTTCCTCGTTAGAAATTACGTCGTGGAAAATAACAATTCTGGGCTCTAAATAGGCTTCTTCTTCTTTGAAGGGGGCTAATTTCAGAAAGGGGTTACCATGGTCGGTGTATCGACATTTCAGTTCTTTCTGAATATCTGCAGGTAATGAAATTTCCCCTTTACAAAGCATATCGATATCTTGCAGAAGTTCAGCCTGAAATTTTATATCATTTGTAGGTTTTCAAATTTCACATGTTCCGAATTTACAAAACAAGAATTCGAAAGATAGATGGTGAATCGTCGAATTTAAAAATGGCTTTCGATAATTTAAATCATATCGAAAGTTTAGAGCTGGCAAATTTATTACATTAACATATTTTTGCCAATTCAAGAATAATCACTAAAGACTATATTATATAAATTTAATTTCAATTTTGAAGCTTTAGAATACTTTATCACATAATAATATTATTCTTAACATACGTTTTCCTCACGTTCTATCTCAAATTTGGATTTTTCTGGAGATAAAAAATAAATTTAATAGTTAAGTATATCTCAAATTTTTATTGTCGTAAGAGATTCTCGAACTTTTAAATTACAAATCGACGTGTTCAAATATCGAAGCTCCATGTCGGAGAAACCAAATGAAAAGGTGCTGCGGAGTTGAGGGCACTGGTGTTTCAAATACAGATTATAAGGGATTTTGCATATTTAAAATTTCGCCACGTAAGTTAGCACCTTTTTATTTGGTCTTTCAAGATACAACCTTGTCATTTGGACACGTCGAAATTGTATCTGGGAATTTTATGTTTTTATACCTGGAGTTAACTTTGTTAGAGCCCAAAATACTAAAGGAGCTACAACAATAAACAAACAGAAAATGTTTACTTTAAAATATTGACTTCGTTCCATGTTGTGAAGAACATTCTGAATTTCAAACCACATTTTTTTCACTACTGCGCAAAACCTCAACTTACTATAAGGCTTTTCAAGTATATTCACCATTCACTTATCTTTATACGCGCCATTTATGATCAATATCAATGAAAATGCATGCACTTTCAACGTTTTAAATTTTAACTGTTTTAAAATGTAGGAACTCAAATTGGAAAAAATATGTATGCACGGATATGGATTTTCAAAAAGAGTATTATTTGTTACAGTTCTTATTCTCTCGTATTTTCAACGAAAATATCTTTAGCGAAAGATTGAATTTTTTCTTTAAAGGTATATTTTCGGACACCTGTTTATAGGTGAATCAGATGAAATTTGTTCAACTAAATGAATTTGTATAAATAAATTGATAAGGAGTAGGTTTTTTTACTTATAAACATACTTCTGGACCACTTCCTCATAAGAAACATTTCGGATGTGTCTTCAAACCCAGTACAAATCCCAGATGATAGTGTTCTTGAGCATTTGTTGTCGAAACATCTGGCTGCGCATGAGCTCGATTCAGAACCAGTCTCCGCTACCAGATTACCATCCACCAGATTCTCCAGTCGCCGCTTCTTCCAGCCAGCTTCGTCTTCAGACTCTTTGACAGAAAGAGTCTCCATCTACGGTAATATACTTACCAATATCAAACACATCGTCGATTACGAGCGAAATCGCGCAAGATTCAAATGATGTTACTTTTGTTTTTGTAAAGAATTCGGAATCTCTTTTTGCAAACACTCGTTCATTATCGGCCCATATATCGATTGCTGCTCCAATGGTTTTCGAGCACACTGCATCTTGTAATAATTTTCCGAAATCTATCTATCGCGCATACCAATGTTTGATCTCTCATTCCAAAAATTAGCGATACTGTTGATCTAATACAACTTTACAGTCTCAACGTTGTCACGATTTCCGAGTCTTGGATGAATAATGATGACCTACGTTTCGAACTTTTAATCGAAAATTCTTCGCTCATCACGAACGATCCTAAAGAGGATATAGCAGCGGCTATCTGCACTGTAACGTTGCAACTTATAAAAAAAATGAAACTCGGTGTCATCGTGGTCTGCAGAAGCCCAAAATCAAACTTCAACTGGGACGATGATCTGGAAGAGGCGTTGGCCAGGGTTCATAGCCTTTCTGATAGTATAATATGCTTAGAAGACTTCAACATAAATGCGGCTGATACTGATCAACAGGCTTGGTGTAAGCTAAACAGTTTGTTACGATTTTTCGCTGTCCACCAGGTTGTTAGCGAATCTACACGTACAACGTATGAGTCGTCATCGATTTATAGATTCAATCTTTGTGCGTGAAGAAGTACGTATTGTAGACTCAGACGTGATCAAGTTGACAAAAACTTTCGATCATGACATGGGTTTCTGTACTGTGCATGTGAATATTCTTGCTGGGCCGGGATTATTCCGCGTTGGCAAAATTACAGAAGATTAGATAAAAGTAAGCTCGACCTGGCGGAAGAGGTGGCAGATTAGGATAGCGGTTTTAATGCCGGCACAGTGGACGAAAAAGTACTAGTTTTCTCTCAATTAGTCTTGAATTTAATAGGCACCTTCTGCCCGCTCCGAAAATTCAGAATCGCGATACCTAAGCCTCCATGGTATACCGACTGTCAAAAAAATCACAAGGGCTAGGGATAGGGCACGAAGCAATGGCGTATTAACAGAACAGATGCAAATCATGCGAAATTTACCTTGCTTCCAAACCTTGCTACGGCGGCCATGCGGCCCAAAAAGGCGGGGTACCTTTCCTCCATCCCTGAAAGACCCTCTTCCTTACACATCTGGGGAAAAATCAATCAATTAACGATTATACAATTTCATCCTCGATACCCTTCTCCTTCGGAAATGGTCATTCAAGACATTCGTGCGTCAATAAATGTCAATCAGACAGATCTATGAAATCGAGGGCTACTGGGTGTGACGGTATTAACAGCACTGCAATCCTCCTATGTGCCCCTTCGTGTCTGCCTTCCCTTCTGGAAATTATCAACACTTCGTTTAGGTCAGGAATATTTCCATCGACGTGGAAGAAAAGCATTATCCGTCCACTTCCTAGAACTGCTCTGCGAAATTCTTACGAGGACCTGGGTCCAATTGCAATATTTCCATTTCTGTCGAAAGTACTGAGAAAGGAACTGCAACAGTTGACCCCCTACATCAATACCACAATATCCTACTGCGCTTTCAGTCTGGGCTCAGGTAGGGGTTCTCGGCAGTCACAACACTGTTACATGTGACAAACGGGATAGGGAGAGCCATAGACTGCTCCAAAATCACTATTATGGCGCTTCTAGACCTTACGCGAGCGTTTATATATCATCGGAAATGCGTTGTCCTGGTTTAGCAGTTTCATCTCAAATAGGAGCCAACGAGTCTCGATATCTGACACGAAAACGCCTCGATCATCTTATTCGCGACCAATAGGGACCACAGGGAGCAGTTATCAGCCCTATACTATTTTCGATATACCACAATGATTTACCAGAGTCCTTGCTTCAATATTTATCTTCGTTGCAGACGGTTTCTCAGAAAAAGGTGAAGGTTTCTTTTCACATCTATGCGCATAATACACAAGTACACGTCCGTTGTAAATTAGAAGATATTGACTCCAGTGCCTTAGTCCTCAATTTAGCATTGAAATATATCGCCAAATGGGCAAGGGAGCACGCTCTAGTGATAAACCCAGATAAATCTGCCATTTAGCAAATAGGTAACATGAAAGATGTAAGTTTGCCCATTATCACTATCGATGGTGTTCAACTACCTATCACTGAACAGGAGAAAAACTTGGGTCTAACTCTTCAGTTAGATTGGAGTTTTGAGGAGCACCCGCCATTAAAAATCAAAGCTGCATATATCCGTCTGAGGAATCTGCACCGTTTCCGTCGCGCACTACCAAACAAAGTCAGACTCCTCCTCTATCAGGCCTTTATCTTGTCCCTTTTCGATTATGCGTACCCGAGCTACGGTCCCTGTCTAAGCATTTCCCTAAAAAGGTGGATACAGAGAGTACAGAATTCCTGCTTTAGATTCTCTTACGGGGTTAGGAAGTTCGACACTTTTTGCCAGCTCTTTGTCATTCGCGTTGGTTTTAGATGAACCGAAGATGGGTCGTGCAGCTCAGTGTCCTCGCCTCTTGTCTTTTGTGGAAAATGGGCGCGCATACAAATCACTCACAACAAGATCTGACGGCAGGTTATTTGTCCCACGAGTACGTACCAGTGAAGCAGAAGCTATCTTTTCCTACGCCGCCCCAAGCCTCCTTAACAGCCTAAGAAAATCACTAGCTTCACATTCCGTTCCCACATTGAGAGCCGAATTCCTTGATTGAGTGCATGCGACCCTACAAGAGTCCATATATTTCTCGTTTATAAAATAGGTTCACCTAGGTAATACAATCGCCTCTTTAATCGCATCAGTTAAAACATGAATGTACTGTATAAATAGGAACGAGCGACATGTGATCTAAGTAAGACAGTTTTCAGTATACTGTACAGATTCTGCTGCATTAGCTTTAGTCTAAGCCGCATAGTGTGAATTACATAATTTTCATATTTTATAGTTAGTTTAAGTTTAGATGTAGAGGGTTAGGTTGCAAAGCAGCTCTGAGCTGTACCTCGACCCGTTAAGTGACCCTTCCATTAACATTTTCTGAATACTTTGTATGTGTTGTTGGCATCGTAATAAAGATCTATTGTGATAAATTGTAGGCTCCGAAAGTTACGATCATGATTCCTTAAAGCAACCAATCCTGAAGCAACCGGGACGTGTGCGTCATCCACCCCTGCTCCTTCTGTCCTAGAAGGTAAGCAAGAGCAAGAAATTTATGCAAGAGACATCGTACAATACTGTTCCTTGGAGTCCGGTCTCTAGCCGCGGATGGCCTTACGCGGCCGACGGGACATTTAGAGATGACTGTTTCACCTCTGGATACTTTTTTAAAACTACCAATCTTTGTAGAATGTTCTGAGCAAAAGTGTTGACGGACCAGATGAAGTGATCCCAGAAGAACAGCCTTTTGCATCCGGCTCGCGATGGACTGAACCGAGATATTACCATCGGCTGGTGGCAAGAAGTGAATCACGTAAATTATCTTTGTCTTCAGATCTTGGAGGATAATTTTAGGCTTTGTAGCACTGATACATTGAGTGGTGGAGAATGAGAAATTCCAGTAGATCCTACAATGATCATCCTTCACATCGGACACCAGTTCCCCCTGGGCGTATGGCAAGACGGGCATTAGATAAACACAATAGAAATGCCGAAGATGGTAATATAATACTTTTGGAGCCGCATTATGTCTCTCTATATATCCAGAGCACTTGAAAAACATATTGGAAAGACCCATCGATAGCTCTTGTCCACGTATAATGCCGTAGAATTTATCGTGAGGGGGCTTCTTTGCATGTTCTCTTAGTAGAAGCGAATGTTCTGCTTCCTGTACACGACTTCTCAGAACCAAAGGTGTTAGTATGCTAGACTATTTGTAGTGTCGCTGGAATCAAATCGGAGATCGAGCTCCTCTGCGGTCCTACCTGTGGCATGGTACAGAAACGCCGCAGCATTGACGACTTATTGCTGATGTACGAGTCGCATAAGAGAATCTGTGCTATTTTTAAATGAGTCGCCGAGTCCCAATCTGGGGTTCACTTAACCCTGTGAGGTCACTCACAGGTCATTTCAAGGTCACGTAAAGGTCATACTGAGACGAAAGTGTTAGAAAAATGTGAGAAAAATCCTATATAGGTTTTGGGGGTCGCCGAGTCCGAATCTGGGGTTTGCTTAACCCTGTGAGGTCACCCAGAGTTCATTTCAAGGTCATGTAAAGGTCATACTGAGACAAAATGGTTAGGAAAATCTAAAAAAAATTATAATTATTTTGGATTCATGCCAACCTCAAGAGGAGGTCAGTGAAACCTTGGGCCAAAAGACATCACAGAGTGATCTTTCAACATGATACCGCTCAGCTACATTGCTCTATGTGGATAGTGAGATGGTAAATTGCCCACCTGTCGTTCACTTTGTAAGCACGAAGAGAACAGCAAGGCTTGTATCTCAGTATGACCTTGCCAAGACCTTGAAATCATCTCTGGGTGACCTCCCAGTGTTAAGCGAACCCCAGATTCTGACTCAACGACCCCAAAAACCTATATACCTATTTGTTCAGATTTATATAGCCAGTTTTTCTCACTTCGACCTTGAAATGACCTTGAACCAGACGTGGTAGAAGTTAACCAATCTCGAATTCAAAATCAGCGACCCCAAAACCCCTACTATACCCCAATGAAGTCCGGTGGTAAATCTTGTATCAAATGTTGACCAGTAATCATAGACTTGATATAGTTTCTCTTTACTTCTTTCGGTCCTACCGTAAATGTAGTTAGGTCGAATTTTTCTAGGAATAAAAAATAAATTAATTACGATTAAAAAATTCAATGAGAAATTTAGTATTTATTTTGAGAAATATAACACCGTGTTAAAAAACAGGAAGATTTATGCAGTATTTGTACATTTTTTGCGACAATATTTCGTTTAATACTCGGAGTTCAAATCGATGTTTTTCTGCCACAGGAGCCCAAATTACTGTAGGTGCCATTGCAGTCACTAATGAGGAAATCTTCCTTTGCAAATGTGAATTATTTTGCATTATGCTAAAAAGATTAAGAATTTTCCTAGAGTTTCTAAACTACTTTGCAAGGTCTTATCTAATAAAAATGCATCGGGTTTGACGTGTATTTGACCATTTTTTTCAATCGACTACAGATTCGTTTTCCAAAGTACACGGTCTAATGAATTCTTGACCTACATCTTTGATACATACATTTGCCACTGTAAGTAAATCAATTAAACAATATAAAATCATATTTTTAATGAATTATTTTGTACTTATAAACAATATTTTTAAAACTATTTTCCAGTAAATGAAAATCGAATCAAATTTAATTGTTTGCTAAACAAATAAAATCATAGTTTCTGACGAAAAAATAAAAACCACATATTATTACAAAATACCTACCCCATTTTGATCCGGCAATTACAGGACATCCTGCATGTAGGGTTAAGGGATCTCCAACTCCATTTGGTGTGAGGTTGTACCAGAAAGCAGCACTGCCTTTTTTCGGTGTCAAGGAGACGTTTATTTCAGGAAACACTGTCTTACCTCCTTCTTCTACGTCATTCATCTGAAAAAATTCCGTATGGATTAATATCTTTAAATTTGACGCACATCCTTTTTTTCAATTTTTCTCTTGTAATTACCACATTTTTCAAGCCTTGGATAACTTACATAAAACAACACAGTGGCAATACGGTTTCCATTTTTTAAGAAACCCTCATATTCTTTCTGGGAAAATACATAATAAATTCACTATAATGAAGAATTCTTCTAATCTTGAATATTTGATCAATCAGGCACTTACTGGATAAAAATCAAAGTGCTGAACAAATACGCCTCCGATTTTGTAATAACAAACTTCCACTGGTTCTACATTGGCGACTGACAATCTAGTCATCTGTTCAATTCGACGATACAACACATTTGCGATTTCGTCTTTATCCTTAAAAATAGAAAATCTCTGACTAAGTCTGCCCGCTTGAATCCTCTCCTCATCGGCTTTCACTTCGCCTAATTTTATCTGGAAAAATATGAATGTTAGAAATAACTGATAAGCAAACATCAAAAAATCAATGCAAGTTATATTTCACATTATTATAAACTTTCACGTTGCATTGACAAAACACATCGCGAATGTATCTAGTAAGAGGGCAATGATCGCCGTTTTTTAGAACTGCTACATATCTTTCTACAATTTAAAAAATAGATAAAAGTTGAACAAACCTGCTGCTGTGCCAGCTTTTTCAGGATTTCTATTTCCTCGTTCGAAATTACATCGTGGAAAATAACAATTCTGGGCCTTAAATAGGCTTCTTCTTCTTTAAAGGGGGCTAATTTAAGAAAGGGGTTACCAAGGTCGGTGTATCGACATTTCAGTTCTTTCTGAATATTTTCAGGTAATGCAATTTCCCCTTTACAAAGCTGATCGATATCTTGCACATAGTCATCCTACAATTTTATAAGAATTGTAGGTTTTCAAATTTCAGATGATCCCAATTTACAAAACAAGAATTCGAAAGATAGTTGATAAATCGTCGAAATTAAAAATGGCTTCCGATAATTTAAATCGTCTAGAAATTGTAGAGCCCATAAGTTTAATAGTTTAACATTCTTGCTAATTCAAAAATAATCACTTAATGCTGTATTATATAAACCTAATTCAAATTTTAAAGCTTTAGAATACTTTATCACATAATCTTATTTTGAACCAGAGGGACGTTTTGAACATACCATTTCTTCACGTTCTGCCTCCCAGTCGATTTTTTCTGTAAATAAAAAATAAATTTAATGGTTAAGTATATCTCGAATTGTGATTACTATAAGAGATCCTCGATCTCGATAATTGCAATTCGACATGTCCAAATATCCTAATTCCGTCTCGGAGAGACTACATGAAAATGTTTTCACGGATTTAAGGGTGCTGGTATTCCGAATACAATTCATGTGGGATGTTGAAGCTTCGAGAGTTCTTCACGCGAGTTAGCGCCTTCTTATTTGATCACTCTGAGATTCAACCTTGTTATTTAGACACGTCAAAATTGTATTGGGGAATTTTTGGTTTTCTTACCTGAAGTTGATTGTTCGAGAGCTGTAACTACTGAAGGAGCTATAACTATAAAAAAATAAAAAATCTTTACTTTAAAATAGTGATTTAGTTGCATGTTGTGAAGAACCTTCATGATTTCAAACCACATTTTTTTACACTGCTTTACAAAACCTCGGCTTACTAGAAGACATCGGTTTTTATCTGCTCACCAATGACTTATCTTTACACACGCCATTTATGATCACTACAAATAACAACGCATGTACTCCTAACGTTATGAATTTTAACTGTTTTAAAATTTAGAAACTAAAGTTTAAAAAATATATCTGAACTAATGCGGATTTTTGAAGAGAGTAATATTTTGTACAGTACTTATTGTCTCGCATTTTCAACGGAAATTGCTTAAGATTATCATTTGAAAAAAATTAATATTTTTTTAGCCCTGTTTATACTTGTTTTAGATGAAATTCGCTTAAATTAATGAATGTGTCTCTACAAATTTACAATTAAAAGGTTACCGAATATTCCGTAAAACTAACCTGTTTCTAGTTCGTCCAGGGCTAGTATTACGGAAACTTTTATAATACTAGACAGTACCATTATAAAACCTTGAAGAGGAAGTGACCAGGGTGACTCGCGATTTATGCGGATCACAGAGTAGAGCCATGCAAGCAACTTAGGTCCTAGATCCTTCGTTAAAACGAAGGGTTTTCTGTAAATTCAAAAAGTCATACAAACTTTCTACATTGGCTATTAAGACGCTTCGCCCAGTTCAGTTTGTTATCTGGGAAAGGGGGGAGTATGCTGTGGGCACCTTCTTAGATATAGAGGGTGCCTCCAGAAATACCCCACCAGAAGTCATCTGTCGAGAGGCTTCGTGGTGCGGTGTATCAGATCAGCTAGCACCACGGTCATACCCACAGGGGCTTGCCCTGTCGCGCCTCCTGTGGTGCATTGTAGTGGACGGCCTCCTTCGTAGGCTAAATAAGGAACGGTACCATACCCAGGGATATGCGCATGATTTTGTAATCCTAGTCAGGAGGGCTTATCTGGGAACGCTGATGGGTCTTAGAAAGTCCGCGCTGCGCATCGTAAAGCTCTGGTGCGACAGCTCGGAGCTCTCCGTAAATCCGGAAAAGACCAGCGTGGTCGTTTTCACGACAAAGCACAAAGAGTCGAAATTGGACGCCCGTGTATTTTGTGGTGGGAGGCTGACGATCTCAGACTCGGTTAAATATTTGGCAGTACTCCTAGATAGCAAACTGAACTGGGCGAAGCACCTTAAAGGCCGGTGCAGGAAGTTTGTCATGACTTTTTGGATGTACGAAAAAGCTTTTGGTTTAACGAGAGATCTGGGGCCTAAGATGCTTACATGGCTCTACTCTGCTATTCTTAAACCAAGGCTCCTGTACGTAACCGCGGTCTAGTGGTCACTAGCTGAACTAAAAACTATGCAGTACAGACTGCGAAGATTACAAACGCTAGTGTTTAGGGGGCTGACGAGAGCAATGAGCACTAAGCCCACACCGGCTATAGTATTCATGCTCTGTGATGAACGCTTACATGTTGCAATTACTGCAGGGACAGCTCACGCGATGGGCCGCCTGGCAAAAGCAAACAGGTGGACTTGGGAGACTACATAAACTAGGCTCCCAAGAGATATCAGCACACTGTCGATTCTAGAAATGAGGCAAGATAAAATAACCAAACGCTTCAACTTCACCAACACTTTACGCGTCTGCATCCCAAGCAGGGATATGTGGGAAGCAAATGGTTGTCCGCTTCTTCAAGAGGAAATCTGGTACACAGATGGCTCTAAATGAGTAGGAGAGTAGGCAGAATACAATCTGCTCAGTCAGCCAAGCAACATTAACCGCAGTTGAGTAACCGGATATAACATTAGAGCCAAACAGTGATCAAGGGCAACGAAAAGGCGGACCAGTTGGCAAAATGTGGCTCAGCAAGTGGATACGTAGGACCGGAAGATGCTGATTATGTACTGCTGATTATATCCAAGTTTGATGAGAACCAGGATTTGCCAGTTGCTTCTTGGTTACCCATTCGACCGAGGAGATTGTTTGTCCTCTAAGCGGTGAAGTGATAACAATCACAAAGTGGTGAGAGATTGACTAAAGGTACCTAATCATGGGTTGTTTATTAAGACTGAGATCTAGAGGACTTTATTGCTTTTTATTGTGTCTGGCAAATTTCTATTTAGATTGAATGCAAGAGTTTATTGATCATTCTGAATAGTACGTTTATGTGAGAAAGATTATAAAAATAATTTTCAGAGTCAAGTTCATCGGAACGTCTCAGATAGCAGATGGTAAATTTTTCTTCATGTCAAACCTGCAAAGCCTTATCGACAATCTGAGAGGAATGGATTACTTTTGAATTCCGGTGTGAAATATTGATATGCCGGGACGTTTGACTATTGTGATCTGATAATCTTTCTGTAAGAATTTAGATAAACCATTTCCGAACATTTATTTATAAAGTTTGATAATGTTTAAATTAAATTGGAGTCTTATATCAAGGTGACTAGTTAATGTCGTTATTACGTATGCCCCCCCGCCAAAACCAGTCAATTCAACAAAGCAATTCGTCAAAGTCAAACAAAAACAACAATTATATTAATTTATCAATAATGATCTAAAATTTTATTATGATACACATGCTTTAAAATTTATAATAATAAACCAAAATTAAAAAATAACATGAGTGACTAAAAGTGACTAAAATTTTGGTTCATTTTAATCCAAAGTATCCAATAATATTAAATGGCGATGCATCTGATAACGGTTTATCAGCAGTCTTAGCTTATATTTTTCTAGGCGGATCAGAAAATCCAAAATCTTTCGCGTCTCAAAAGATTTCCAAACATGAAAGAGATTGCGCTTAAATTGATAAAGAAGCAACAGCGATTATGTTTGGATGTAAAAACTTTTCTGAATAATTGTACAGCAGAGAATTTGAACTAAATCAATTCCGATAGTACTTGCAAACCGTCTTCAGAGATAATCACATTATTTTTCTGTATATAAATATAATAATATCATAAGATGATATAATGACCAGCAAATCTTCCATTATTTTGATGTCAAAACTGTTTTTTACCAAATTTCTCTTTTGTTACTTAAATTTTCAAGATTTATGTTGATTGCACAATTTTTAGTTTGTTTCAGTTTCTAACTTTTGAAGCAGTTAGAATTCATAACTCTAAAAGTTCATGCGTTGTCATTGATAGTGATCATAAATGGCATGTGTAAAGATAAGTCACTGGTGAATATACTTGAAACCCGATTTCTTCGAGCAAGTTAAGTTTTAGAGAAGCAGTGCAAAAAAAGTGGTTTGAAATTCTAAATATTCTTCACAACATGCAACGAAATCAATATTTTAAAGTAAAGATTTTTTCAATTTTTATTGTTATATCTCCTTTAGTATTTTGGGCTCTAACAAATTTAACTCCAGGTATGAAAACCAAAAATTTTCCGAAACTATTTCGACGTACCTAAATCACAAGGTTGTATTTCGGAGAGAAAATAAAAACCAAATAAAAAGGTATTGACTCCTGAATACAAAATTAAAACGTTTCAACTCGCGAGGTAAAACCTCGAAGCTTTCGCATTCCATATTAATTTTCTTGGAAACATCAGCGCCCGCAAGTCCGTAGCACCTTTTTATTTGTACTCTCTGAGATGAAACTTTAACATTTGGACTCGTCAATTTGTAATTTTAAGGTCGAGAATCTTTTACGGTTATGAGAACTAGAGATATCTTTAACTATTAAATTTATATTTTAGCTTCAGAAAATAACGAATCGGAGGCAGAACGTGAACAAAACGTATGTCAAGAATAAGATTATGTGATAAAGTATTATAAAACTTCAAATTAAAATTAGATTCGACGATTTATCTACTATCTTTCGTATACTTGTTTTGTAAATTCGGATCATCTGCAGTTTGAAAACCTACAATTGATATAAAATTTCAGGCTAAAAATCTGGAACATATCGATATGCTTTGTAGAGGAAAATTTCCATTGCCTGACAATATTCAGAAAGAACTGAAATGTCGATACACCGATCATGGTAACCCTTTCCTAAAATTAGTCCCCTTTAAAGAAGAAGAAGCCTATTTAGAGCCCAGAATTGTTATTTTCCACGATGTAATTTCAAACGAGGAAATAGAGATCGTGAAAAAGCTGACACAGCCAAAGGTTTAGTCTACTTTTATATATATTTTGAATTTCAGTCAGATATGTGGCCGCTTGAAATTCCGCGATTATTACCATCATAGTATCACATGGGTCATTAAGTCCCGGGACTGACACACAGATGGCGCCGCCAATGCCATGCCACTTGATTTTTCGTCCAATTGAGGTGACAACGCAAACGCGGCACTAACTTGGAAACAAAAATTTTCATACGCAATTTTCATGCACAATTTTGAACACGATGCCTTTTGATATTACTAGGATGTCAGCTATCTCTTGCAACTTCACTTTACGATCGGACAAAATAATTTTCCGAATTTGTTGGACGTTTTCGGGCGTTTCCACCTCAATTGGTCGACCTGGGCGCTCCGCGTCTTCAGTGGTTATTCGACCGCGTTTAAAATCTGCATACCATCGGCAAATGGTTGTTTTCAATAGGCACTTTTCCCGGTAACACTTTTCAAGCAATTGCTGAGCTTGAACGGTATTTTTCCCCAACAAAAAACAGTGTTTGATTAACACACGAAACTCGTTTTTACCCATTGTTTAAACAAAAACAAATGTAGCGTTGCTTAACCTTCAATATCTCGACAACGACTGAACCGAATCTCATGAAATTTTCACACGTACCTTTTGAAGGTTGGTACTACCGAAGAACAAAATGGCATGGTATTGGCGGCGCCATCTGTGTGTCAGTCCGAGGACTTAATGACCCATGTGTTAGTTGATTTCAAAGTGTTGTTCATTAACGCTGCAATGTGAATCCTAAAAAGACTAACTTTGTAAAAGCTTTTAATTTTTCTATTGAGTTTCGTGCTGAAATTCCGAATTTGCGTGTGAAAGTTGAAAATGATGTGAAATATGATTTACTTTGCTTTTGTAGTATTTGCTTATAACTGACTTCTAACATTCATGATAGAACTCTGCTGTTGCAGAGTCACGACTTGCCCTCATCTTCTCTCACGGATTTTCTTTCACGGTAAATCATTATATTACTCTATTCCTCAGATAAAATTAGACGAAGTGAAAGCCGATGAAGACTGGCTCCAATCGGGCAGAATTGGTCAGGTTGCTTGGCTCAAAAAGGATAAACACGAAATTGTAGAAGTCTTCTATCGTCGAGTTGAGCACATGACTAGATTATCAGTCGCTACTGCAGAAGCCTTACAAGTCTGTTGTTACAGAATCGGAGGCATGTTTCTTCAGCACTTTGATTTTTTGCACTTTCATTCTGTAATTTCCCAGGAAGGTGAGGAGGTTTTAGTCAAAGATGGATATGGAGATCGTGTAGCCACTCTAATGTATTACGTGAGTGAACGACGGGTTAAAAAATATTTTAATTACAACAAGAACAAATTAAAAAAAGAGGATATGCATAAAAATTGAAGATATTAATCCGTAAAGAATTTTTTCAGTCCAACAACGTTGAAGAAGGAGGTAGGACAGTTTTTCCTGAATTAAACATTTCCTTGACGCCGAAAAAGGGCAGTGCAGTCTTCTGGTACAATCTTACTCCAAATGGAATTCCAGATCCCTTAACCTTACATGCAGGATGCCCTGTAATTTCCGGAACCAAATGGGGTATGTATTTTATAATAATATGTAACATTTTGCAACGAAAAGGTCCACTTTGTCGATTATAGTTTAGAAAATATTCTTTTCTTTTGGAGCAAGGTTCAGAGATACCGATTTCGGGGATTTGGTGGAAAATCATACCTGAAGCTATTTTCTGTCTTGTAACATTATACTTATGTCCCAGAAGGGAGAGAAAGTAGGCAAAATATTATGTTTCAACAAAAAGTTTAACACGTGCTCTTATGGCAATCGGTAATTTTTTATTTGTTTTTCTTGAAAAGGATATTTTCGAAGTCCCAGCTTCGAAAGTGCCCCTGCGACTTGTTTTCCAACATAGTGTTTTCGACCTATAGTTAGTAAAATCAAAATTAAAAAAAATTTTACCTTTAGCAACATATAGATATTTATTATCCAACTCCCAAAAATTGGCATTTTTCCTAATTCCCTTGTTTATAGCAAAATTTTTGTTAGCAAACAATTAAATTCCATTCGATTTTTATATACAGGAAATTAAGTCACAAATGTACTTGCTGAATTCAAAACAATTCACTAAAAATATGATTTCATATTATTGAATTTCTTTAATTACAGTGGCAAATGTCTGGTTTCACGAAAATGGTCAA
Organism: Andricus curvator; assembly: GCA_932195095.1. Taxonomy (NCBI): domain Eukaryota; kingdom Metazoa; phylum Arthropoda; class Insecta; order Hymenoptera; family Cynipidae; genus Andricus; species Andricus curvator. The sequence continues at coordinate 112,807 of CAKNYM010046633.1, forward strand.
GAATTCCTTAGACCATGTACTTTGGAAAACCAACCTGCAGTCGATTGGGAAAGCGAATGATAAAATCGGTATATTGTCAAAAAAATGTGAAAATACTGCATAAATATTCCTTTCTCTTATTTTCTAACATTGTGTTATATTTCGGTAAATAAAAATGAAATTTCTTATTGAATCTTGTGATTGAACTCAATTTATTTTTTTCCAAAAAGATTTCTATCAATTTATTTTTCTTCATCAGAAAATTCCGACCTAATAATACTATGCTTCCCAGCGGGGAAATTTTATTACCTGCAAATATTCAGAAAGAATTCAAATATCGATATGTTGATATAAAAATACCATTTGCATGTTCTTGAGACAAGAAAATGAATCAATTTTCACTTTTCTTAGCATGAATGTTGGAAAGTTTCCTTCTAGTGAATATTGTGGGTTCAAAACAAATGCATACATCAAACTTAACTTAATGAGACACCTGTCTGTTCGCCAAATGGGAAAGGGAGCACACTCTAGTAATAAATTCAGATGAATCTGCCATTTTGCAAATATGCAACATGAAAGATGTAAGTTTACCTATTATCACTATCGATGGTGTTCAACTACCTGCCACTGAACAGGAGAAAAACTTGGGTCTAACTCTCCAGTGATTGTAGCGTTTTTGCGTGGTTTTGAGGCCACGTGGGGTTACCTGGGGCCTTTCGGCCTATACACCCCGATGTTAAATCCGCGCCCGATAAATAAGGGGAATCGCTTACAAATCCACTACCTGTTATTCCCTTTCGCAAGGAAACGGTTATAGAAAAATTGTTCGCCGACTTCGCAAGGCTACGCGAGTGAACTCCATCAATGCGAAGCTGGGTCGAACGAAGAAGACCAAGGCGCCTCGAGAGGGCAGAAGATTAGCTACTTGCAGGCGCACGATTGAGCCCGAAAGCATTACCAGCGGAGACCACGTGGAGGTCCTGCTCCTAGCTACTCCTTGTTTAAAAGAGAGCAAGGAGCGGCTTCGCCTTTCGTCGCGTCAAGACCACATCTCAAAAGAGAGTCGTCCGGACGCGACAGACCTTTCTTATTTACGGGTGAGGTTCTGAACCTTGCGCTTTCTCTCATCAAAGCTTCGCTCGATAGATTAGCACAGCAAAATCATCACTGCAACACCCGTGAAGTGCGTTTTTCCATTATCTCTATGTAAAACAAGTTCCGGACAGAGCCGGGCTTCTTAAATCACATCTAGTTTTGGGCACGACCAAGAATGGCCAATACCTTAATCCAGTTAGCCGCTGACTTCCTTCCTTCCCGAAGGAATAAGGGTGCAAAACGTTGCCCATCTAACACCATCGAGGAAGTCTGGATTCGGTACACCGCCAGGGCACTGACTAGCTGAAGCCCGTTTCTTTGGCAGTGGTTTCGTTAGATGGTCTAACTCTCCAGTTATATTAGAGTTTTGAGGAGCACGCGTCATTAAAAATCAAAGCTGCCTCTATCCGTCTGAGGAATCTGTACCGTTTCCGTCGCGCAATACCAAACAAGGTTAAGCTCCTTCTCTGTCAGACCTTAGTCTTGTCCCTCTTCGATTATGCGTACACGAGCTATGGTCCCTGCCTAAGCAGGAAGTTCGACGACTTTTTGCCAGCTCTTCGTGATTCGTGTTGGCTTTAGATGAACCAAAGATGGGCCATGCAGCTCGGTGGCCTCGCCTTTAAGGTTTTGGTGGAATACCGGAGTATCTGGTTGACCTCTTGTCTTTTATGGAAAATAGGCCGGCGTGAAAATCACTCGCAACAAGATCTGACGGCAGGTTATTTGTCCCACGAATACGTACCAGTAAAGCAGAAACTATCTTCTCCTACGCTGCCTCAGGCCTCCTCAACAGCCTAAAAACTCCGTAGCGTCACATTTCGTTTCCACATTGAGAGCCGAATTATTTGATCAAGTGCATGCGACCCTATAAGAGTCCATATATTTCTCGATTATAAAATAGGTTTACCTAGGTAATACAATCGCCTCTTTCATCAAATCAGTTAAAAGATGAATGTACTACTCTATAGATAGTAACAAGCGAAATATAATCTAAACAAGACAGTTTTTAGTATACTTTACAGATTCTGCTGCATTAGCTTTAGTTTACGCCGCATAATGTGAATTACATAGTTTTTATATTTTATAGTTAGTTTAAATTTGGATGTTGAGGGTTAGGTTACGAAGCAGCTCCAAGCTGTACCTCGACCCGTTTAGTGCCCCTTCAATTAACATTTTCTGAATACTTTGCATATGTTGTTGGCACCTTAATAAAGATCTGTTGTGAGAAATTGTAGGCTCCGAAAGCTACGACCATGGTTTCTTAAAGCAACCAATCCTGACGCAACCGGAACGTGTGCGGCATCCACCTAGAAGGCATTCATCTGTCCTAGAAGGTAAGCAAAAGCAAGAAATTTATGCAAGAGACTTCGTACAATACTGTTCCTTGGAGTCCGGTCTCTAGCCGCGGATGTCCTTACGCGGCAATCGAGACATTCAGAGATGACCGTTTCACCTCTGGATACTTTTTTAGAACTACCAATCTTTGTAGAATGTTATGAGGAACAGTGTTGACGGACCAGTTGAAGTGATCCCAGAAGATCATACCGGCTCGATAGATGTTAATATCCGCGCTTTGAGGATGCCAGCGAATAGCTTGTAGCTGGTGTTTAAACAAGCTATGGGCCTGTAGTTCTTTGGACTTGACAAATCTCTGGTCTTAGGGATCAATACCGCGCGTCCTTCCACTAGCCACTGCGGGACGGGTTGCTGACCGCTTAAGAAAGTAGTAAATATACGAGCTAGATGTTGGTACGTAGAAGTGAACTTCTTCCAACGAAAGTTGTTGATTTTATCTGGCCCTGGCGCTGAAAAATTCTTAGTTCTGGCGACAACTTTCTTCACTTCTTCAGCAGTAATTAGTGGACACTCTTCCACTGGACCTTGCAACCTTTGTCTTTGGCCAAAGTTACGAAAAAGTGATATATCTGAAGCGTCTTCATTTAGCTGATAAGTATCTCCATATACTTGATCCCAGAAGACTTGAATCTCTTCTCGACTAGGCGGATTTTCAACGACTTGTGACGTTTTATTGGACAGAAGGGAAGGATGAGTAGAAACGGTAGAATTTTCCTGAATCCACTTTACTCGCCGTTCAAGGCGCTGTTTCGCTGTTGAAAGAGATCGTATTTTTTGCGTCCAGTGCTGATTGATGGTCAACAGTTTACACTGTTTCAGCGTGTGATTTGCTTTCCTTAAGTTTTAAGCAAGTGCCCTAACATTTGGAGTGAATTTTTTATTCAATGTTATGTAGCTAATCACGCACTGAATATTTGATACATGCCGTCTCGCCGTTTCAATTTTGAACTGAAGCTGTGCAATACGCTCGCAAGTCTTACTCAGACGTACTGAAGTATCGTTACTTCTATTGTCCCTAAGCAGGGAGACCGCCTTCTCGTAAACTACATAGTTTAGATTCCAGAGATTAACATATTCGGGGAGCAAATCGGGGAGAGCAGTAGTAGCTTCAGCTAATTTGTTCATCCTAAGAAAGACTTTTTGGTGGATAGATCTCCTACTTCTCATGTTGGCATTATCGGCTATCTGGAGAGGTGGTCTTGCTGGAAGGGGCGGAACGTTCGCTGGGGGACGTTGCTCTTCTTCTTGTAGATAAAGAGCTTCATATCCGTTTTTTCGCAAAAAGGATAACTGATCTTTTAAATACTGAGGCGTTTTATGAGCATATTCCGGGTGCATATTGCCCAACGGTCATGTAACCTCTGCATGAATCCTCTTCGCGTCATTGAGCTCCTTTCCTAACAGGTAAGGATGTCCCTCCTGAGTTGGTCCGACCATTTAAATCGATGTTCTCGCATTTGTCCGGGGCCATTATCTGGTCGTCGCCTCGGTTCGGTCCTATTGCCACTCCCAACTGAACCATGGCCTCCATCCGAGAGAGGCCTATTGTGGGTGGCACTGCGCGATACTGGTGACGTAATCGCATAATTCTTTGCATTGGGAAGTTAGCCCAATGCAACGTGGCTGACTGCAAGGACCGGAACTCTCGGGCGATGGGGTCGCCACATCCCTATTATCCTATTATGATAATTATTATTATTTTCATCATACCATATTTTTAGAAACCGTTTACCATGATAGACGTATCGATATGTCCGTTCTGTCTGAATATTTTCAGATAATGAACTGCCTAACCGCAGAGCATCTTTCATCCGTTTCTAAATATATACCTATATATGGTACATAGATATTTAAATTTGAGAAGTTCTAAATTTAAAAACGATGTCTCTGAAAGATAGTTTACAAATCTTTGAAATAAGAAATTAACTTTGAGAATCCAAGTTAAGAATTTTAGCAGTTTAACACTCTGGATAATTCAGCGAGCACCTCTTAACATTATAATAAAAATATCTGATGACAATTTTGAAATTTTACAATACAAGACCACATTCTAAGTACTATTTATTATCGAATATTGCGTAAGACTAACCCTTTTCCAGTTCATCCAGGGCTAGTCTTACGGAAACTTTCATAATATTAGCCAGTACCATTATGAAACCTCGAAGAGGAAGTTTCATTCTTATTTAATTTAAGGGAAGAATATCATCAATCGACTTTTTCAAACTAATAATCCCCAATCTGGAAATCCTAATATATAAAAACATTATTTAAAAAATTTTGTTTCAAGTTTGAAAAACATAAAGATATATTTCTCACCGTAAAACATTAGCCGACGTAAGAATTTATAACATTAAAAAATAATAATTTTATATCATAGATCGTAGTTTAGAAAAGATTATCTACAAAAATTTACTATAAAATCATACCTCGGTGAATCCAAAACCATACGCTTCAACTTGTACAACTGGGGAACATGAAAGAAACTTAATATTAAGCCAGGTCAAGAATACACAGAGATAATAGAAATTTACCCCATGGATGTAAAAATAACCATACAATATCTTTCAGCCAACAGCCTCTTAAATCGAGAAGACTAACATATATTTCGCTTTTTTACAAGGATGGATTTTGGATTCATGCCAGCCTCAAGAGGAGCTCAGTGAAACCTTGGGCCAAAATACATCACAGAGTGATCTTTCAGCATGATACCGCTCAGCTACATTGCTATATGTAGATAGTGAGATGGTAAATTGCCCACCTGTCGTTCACGTTGTAAGCACGAAGAGAACAGCAAGGCGTGCATCTCAGTATGACCTTGACAAGACCTTGAAATTGCCTCTGGGTGACCTCACAGAGTTAATCGAACCCCAGACTCTGACTCAACGACCCCAAAAGCCTATATACATATTTTTTCAGATTTATTTAGCCAGTTTTTCTCACTTTGACCTTGAAATGATCTTGAACCAGACGTGGTAGAGGTTAACCGACCTCGGATTCAAAATCAGCGACCCCAAAACCCCTACTATACCCCAATGAAGTCCGGTGGTAAATCTTGTATCAAATGTTGACCAGTAATCATATACTTGACATAGTTTCTCTTTACTTCCTTTGGTCCTACCGTAAATGTAGTTAGGTCGAATTTTTCTAGGGATAAAAAATAAATTAATTACGATTACGAGATTCAATGAGAAATTTAGTATTTATTTTGAGAAATATAACACCGTGTTAAAAAAACAGGAAGATTTATGCAGTATTTTTACAATTTTTTCGACAACATTTCGTTTAATACCCGGAGTACAATTCGATGTTTTTCTGCTACAGGAGCCAAAATTACTGTAGGTGCCATTGCAGTCACTAATGAGGAAATCTTCCTTTGCAAATGTGAATTATATTGCATTATGCTAAAAAGATTAAGAATTTTCCTAGAGTTTCTTAACTACTTTGCAAGGCCTTAACTTATAAAAATGCATCGGGTTTGACGTGTATTTGATCATTTTTTTCAATCGACTACAGGTTCATTTTCCAAAGTACACGGTCTAATGAATTCTTGACCTGCTTCTTTGATACATACATTTGTCACTGTAAGTAAATCAATTAAACAATATAAAATCATATTTTTAATGAATTATTTTGTATTTATAAACGATATTTTTAAAACTATTTTCCAGCGCATGAAAATCGAATCAAATTTAATTATTTGCTAAACAAATAAAATCATAGTTTCTGACGAAAAAATAAAAACCACATATTATTACAAAATACATACCCCATTTTGATCCGGCAATTACAGGACATCCTGCATGTAGGGTTAAAGGATCTCCAATTCCATTTGGCAAAAGGTTGTACCAGAAAGCAGCGCTGCCTCTTTTCGGTGTCAAGGAGACGTTTAATTCAGGAAACACTGTCTTACCTCCTTCTTCTACGTCATTCATCTGAAAAAATTCTGTATGGATTAATATCTTTAAATTTGATGCACATCCTTTTTTTAAATTTTGCTCTTGTTGTAATTACCACATTTTTCAAGCCTTAAATAACTTACATAAAACAACACAGTGGCAATACGGTTTCCATTCACTAATAAAGCCTCACCAACTTGCTGGGAAAATACATAATCAATTCACTATAATGAAGAATTCTTCTAATCTTGAATATTTGATCAATCAGGCACTTACTGGATGAAAATCATAGTGCTGAACAAATAGGCCTCCGATTTTGTAATAACAAACTTCCAATGGGTCTGCATTGGCGACTGACAATCTAGTCATGTGCTCAATTCGACGATTCAACACATTTGCGATTTCGTGTTTATTCTTCCAAATAGAAAATCTCTGACTAAGTCTGCCCGCTTGAATCCTCTCCTCATCGGCTTTCACTTCGCCTAATTTTATCTGGAAAAATATGAATGTTAGAAATCACTTATAAGCAAACATCACAAAAGCAATATAAATTATATTTCACATTATTATAAACTTTCACGTTGCATTGACAAAATACATCACGAATTTATCTAGTAAGAGGGCAATGATCGCCGTTTTTTAGAACTGCTACATATCTTTCTACAATTTAAAAAATAGATAAAAGTTGAACAAACCTGCTGCTGTGCCAGCTTTTTCAGGATTTCTATTTCCTCGTTCGAAATTACATCGTGAAAAATAACAATTCTGGGCTTTAAATAGGCTTCTTCTTCTTTGAAGGGGGCTAATTTCAGAAAGGGGTTACCATGGTCTGTGTATCGACATTTCAGTTCTTTCTGAATATTTGCAGGTAATGCAATTTCCCCTTTACAAAGCTGATCGAACTCTTGCAGAAAGTCAGCCTGAAATTTTATAAGAATTGTAGGTTTTCAAATATCAGATGATCCAAATTTACAAAACAAGAATTCGAAAGATAGTTGGTAAATCGTCGAATTTAAAAATGGCTTCCGATAATTTGAATCGTCTAGAAATTGTAGAGCCCATAAGTTTAATAGTTTAACATTCTTGCTAATTCAAAAATAATCACTTAATGCTGTATTATATAAACCTAATTCAAATTTTAAAGCTTTAGAATACTTTATCACATAATCTTATTTTGAACCAGGGGGACGTTTTGAACATACTATTTCTGCACGTTCTGCCTCCCAGTCGATTTTTTCTGGAAATAAAAAATAAATTTAATGGTTAAGTATATCTCGAATTCTGATTACTATAAGAGATACTCGAACTTCATAATTGCAATTCGACATGTCCAAATATCCTAATTCCGTCTCAGAGAGACCGCATGAAAATGTTTTCACGGATTTAAGGGCGCTGGTGTTCCGAATACAATTCATGTGCGATGTTGAAGCTTCGAGAGTTCTTCACGCGAGTTAGCGCCTTTTTATTTGATCTCTCTGAGATTCAACCTTGTTATTTAGACACGTCAAAATTGTATTGGAGAATTTTTGGTTTTCTTACCTGAAGTTGATTGTTCGAGAGCTGTAACTACTGAAGGAGCTATAACTATAAAAAAATAAAACATCTTTACTTTCAAATAGTGATTTAGTTGCATGTTGTGCAGAATCTTCATGATTTCAAACCACATTTTTTTACACTGCTTTACAAAACTTCAGCTTACTAGAAGATATCGGTTTTTATGTATGCTCACCAATGACTTATCTTTACACACGCCATTTATGATCACTACAAATAACAACGCATGTACTTTTAACGTTATGAATTTTAACTGTTTTAAAATTTAGAAACTAAAGTTTAAAAAATATATCTGAACTGATGCGGATTTTCAAAGAGAGTAATATTTTGTACAGTACTTATTTTCTCGCATTTTCAATGGAAATTGCTTATGATTGTCATTTGAAAAAAAGTAATATTTTTTAGCGCTTTTTATACTTGTTTAAGATGAAATTTGCTTAACTTATTAAATGTGTCTATACAAATTTACAATTAGTAGTTTTTTTACCTACAAGCATGCTTCTGCTCCACTTCCTTATATCTCAAATTCTCTTGTAAAGTAGGATCTCATCATATATCGAAGTTTGTGAAATATCTTCATCAAAACTATTCAAGAACCATGCTAAAAAATGTTGTTCAAAAACAAAGTATCTCAATGTTAGCTTACAAATCCTCAAAATAAAAAATAATCTTTGAGAATTGAGGCTAGGAATCTTATAAGTTTAACACTCTTGTTAATTTGAGGAGCATGTCCTAAAACTATAATAGAAATATATGCAGACAATTTTGAAATCTTATGATACAATACAATATTTTGGATACAATTACCGAATGTTCCGTAAAACTAACCTGTTTCTAGTTCGTCCAGGGTACCATTATAAAACCTTGAAGATGAAGTGACCAGGGTGACCCGCGATTTATGCGGATCACAGAGTAGAGCCATGCAAGCATCTTAGGTCCTAGATCCTTCGTTAAAACAATGGGTTTTCTGTACATTCAAAAAGTCATAACAAACTTCCTACATTGGCCTTTAAGGCACATCGCCCAGTTCAGTTTGCTATCTGGGAAAGGGGGGAGTATGCTGTGGGCACCTTCTTAGATATAGAGGGTGCCTCCAGAAATACCCCTGCAGGAGTCATCTGTCGAGAGGCTTCGTGGTGCGGTGTATCAGACCAGCTAGCACCACGGTCATACCCACAGGGGCTTGACCTTTCGCGCCTCCTGTGGTGCATTGTAGTGGACGGCCTCCTTCCTAGGCTAAACAAGGAACGGTATCATACCCAGGGATACGCGGATGATTTTGTAATCCTAGACAGAAGGGCTCATCTGGAAATGCTGATGAGTCTTACAAGGTCGGCGCTGCGCATCGTAAATCTCTGGTGCGACAGCTCGAAGCTCTCGATAAATCCGGAAAAGACCAGCCTGGTCGTTTTTACGAGAAAGCACAAAGAGTCGAAAGTTGACGCCCCTGTATTTTATGGTGGGAGGCTGACGATCTCAGACTCGGTTCAATATTTGGCAGTAATCCTAGATAGCAAACTGAACTGGGCGAAGCACATTAAAGGCCAGTGCAGGAAGTTTGTCATGACTTTCTGGATGTACAAAAAAGCCTTTGGTTTAACGAGGGATCTAGGGCCTATGATGCTTACATGGCTCTACTCTGCTATTCTTAAACCAAGGCTCCTGTACGTAACCGCGGTCTAGTGGTCACTAGCTGAACTAAAAACTATGTAGTACAGGCTGCGAAGATTGCAAACGCTAGTGTTTAGGGGCCTGACGAGAGCAATGAGGACTGATCCCACAGCGGCGATAGTATTCATGTTCTGTGATGAACATGTTGCAATAATTGCAGGGACAGCTCACGCGATAGGCCACCTGGCAAAAGCAAACAGGTGGACTTGGGAGACTACATACACTAGGCTCCCAAAGATATCAGCACACTGTCGATTCTAGAAATGAGGCAAGATAAAATAACCAAACGCTTCAACTTCACCAACACTTTACGCGTCTGCATCCCAAGCAGGGATATGTGAGAGGAAAATGGTTACATAGGACCGGTACCGGTACTGGGACTAGCATCTTGCTGCATCGGCATGGCCATCAAAAGCTGGATCCGAACAAAGCACAGGGAATACTGGGAACAAACACAGGGTTGTCGACAGACGAAAGCCATCCTGGGCGATACGGACAGGATACGGAGCACAAAAACCTGAATTTTTTTTTGAATTATTTACAAATTTGTCTTGGTAATGTTTGCTCTTTATACCATAAGTTGAATTTGACGCTACCACAGGAGCCCAAAGTACTCAAACAGGCATTACAATGAACAAAAAAAAAACTAATTATTTAAAAATTTTGATTTAGTTGCACGTTGCTACTTGAGCCTAAATTATTCTAGGTGCCATTGCAGTCACTAATAAAGAAATCTGGATTTGCAAATGTGGATTATTTTGCATGTTACTAAAAAGATTCAGAATATTCCTAGCGTTTCTACACTACTTTGCAATATTAATTCTAATTGTAAGAGTGATTGTGAGGTTTTAATAATTGATTTCAAAGGAAGTATCAAGTGGCCAATGGAAGGATTAGATGGAAGTGTCATTTACTAATTAAAGGAAGGACATTGAAGTACCCACTGCTGATTATATCCAAGTCTGACACGGACCAGGATTTGCCAGTTGCTTCTTGGTTACCCATTCGACCGAGGAGATTGTTTCTCCTCTAAACGGTGAAGTGATAACAATCACAAAGTGGTGAGAGATTGACTAAGGTACCTAATCGTAGGTTGTTTATTAAGACTGAGATCTAGAGGAGTTTATCGCTTTTTATTGTGTCTGGCGAATTTTTTTTAGATTGAATGCGAGGATTTATAGATTATTCTGAATAGTACGTTTATGTGATAAAGATTATGAAAATAATTTTCAGAGACCAAGTGCATCTGACCGTCTGAGATAGCCGATGGTAAATTCTGTTATGTTCATGTCAAACCTGCAAAGCCTTATCGACAATCTGAGAGGAACGGATCACTTTTGAATTCCGGTGTGTTTGGATGTCAAAACTTTTGTGAATATTTGTACAGCAGAGCATTTTAACTAGATCAATTCCGATAGTACTTGCAAACCGACTTCAGAGATAATCACATTATTTTTCTGTATTTAAATATAATAATATCATCATATGATATAATGATCAGCAAATCTTCCATTATTTTGATGCCAAAACTGTTTTCTATCAAATTTCTCTTTTGTTACTTAAATTTTCAAGATTTAATTTGATTGTATAATTCGTCTAATAAAACAGATTTAGTAAATTCAAAGAAGAATTGAAATGGTTGAGGAATAACGATATTATTTGCAAAGACGCCTTCGCCTTCACGGATGCCGCTGCCCCGGACTACCCAGACTGTGTGGTCAAAGAAAAGTTCACTTGAATTAGCGAAATTTCTCCCTTTTTAAATTTAAATTCAAATTATAGTTTTTTGTATCCACAAAATCTTTTCTTAGATTGAGTTAAACTATAAAAATTATGTATATAAGAAAAATAGTCATAATCACAGTAACATTTTTTACTTCGATAGAACATGAAATAATCTCAAACATACTTCTTTATTAAAAATTATCCTGCTGAATTTACAGAATGGTTTTAGTCTCTCCTGCGAAAAGTGAAAAATAAAGCTTTACTCTTTATGCATTTCCATCCTTCATTTGCAAACTATCATTCGGATTCTTGTTTTGTTAATTTGGATTATCTGAAAATAGAACCCTTTAAAGAAGAAGAAGCCTGTTTAAAGCTTCATTTTCCACGATTTTCATTTTCCAAGACGTAATTTATGACGAGGAAATAATATAGATCCTGAAAAGCCTAGCACAGACACAGGTTTGTTCTACTTTGACCTGTTTTGTTAATTTTTAGTCAGATATGTGGCAGATTCAAACCTTGCGATCACTGCCATTATACTGTGTTATTTGCAGGTACAGTTCATCCAGGATGCAATGTAAATTATAAAGATACTAACGACTTTGGTAAATAATTTTAATTTTTATATTGAGTATCAAAATTCAATTTTATTATTACATAAATTGTACCTATATCCACTTTTGGGAATATATATATATATATATACCATTAAACCATTTCCCTTTCAGGGTAGGCGTGACACTACCCGATTCGGGTAGTGTTTCTAGGTTTTTCTTGTAGTTATAAATAACTACAAGTGTGGGCTCACCACACCCACGATGTGCCAACAGCACTCATGTCAGAATTCTTGAATGGTCACCCATCCAAGTACTAACCGCATCCAACGCTGGTTAACTTCAGTGATCTGACGAGAACTGGGTTTTTCAGCGTGGTATACCGTTAAGAAACTTATGGCCGAATAAGAAGCTAAAAATAATTATTTAACAAATAGATATCTGATATGCCTTTTCTTGTCAAAAAGTAATAATGAACTTTGACTCTCTCACATCTATAAGCAAAAACAATTAATTTCTATTGTCAAATATAAGTACTTATGTAGTTGTTAACTATTTCTCCAGTATGGCAAAGTTTTGATCCACTTTTGGATCAGATTTTCACACCTTCCGATTGAGCGCGTTGCCTTTAGTTATATTCATTGTAAATTTCAATTTTTGTTCAGAGTATTACCAGCCTCATGTAATCTCACTTGGTTTCATAAGAAAAGATGAAGTTAGAGAAGATTACCAGGAAATTTGTTGAAATAATATTTTATGTTCGAATGGTTCTTTTCGTACTTTAGGCTTTAGTAGCAGTATATAATTCAACACAAGATATGAAAACCAAACATTCGTTGAAAAAAAATCAAGCATATGATTATGGTCATATATTGTAAATTTCAAAATTGTCATTAGATTTTTTTATTATATTATTAGGATAGATGCTCCTTGAATTGACAAGAGTGTTAAACTAATAAAATTCTTACCTTTCTCAAAGTTCATTTTTCGTACTCAGAATTTATAAAATGTCTTTCAGATACTTCGTTTCTAAATTGATAATATTTGAAGTTTTTTATTCAACGATTGAAATATAAGTATATGTTTAGAAACGGATGAAAGATGCTACGTCTATCATGGCAACCCATTTCTAAAAATATGGTATGCATGTTTTTCAGATTGGAAAATTGATTGATTCAAAAAATCTTTCTTTTGTAGACATATATAAATTTTCTCGAATTCCAAAAGTTACTCAATCAAAGAGAAATTACTTTTCATAATTATTTAAATCTATTTTCACATTTTGATTTTTGATTAATTTATTTATGGGAACTGACGACTTGTTTCGGTTTATTGATGGACTATGGTCACCTAATTGAAAGAAAGTATTTGAAAAAGTGAATAACCGATTGAAATAATAATCGAAAAACCGATTCGAAAGTAGTATTGGATGTCGGTTTTTCGACATTCGATCGACGGACCGATCGGAAAGAAAAAACCGATCCAAAAATGACCGCACGTCGAATCGAAAATACCATATTCCTTCTGACAAAATACACACATCTAATACACAGATCTCAAAAAACATTACTTTTTTTATTACAATTTTTCATTCAAGAGATGTTCATTGAAAATACGAGAGAAAAAAAACTGTAAAAATGTTATTCTTTCTGAAAATCCGTATTCGTACATGTATTTCGTTTGTTTCAGTTTCTAACTTTTGAAGCAGTTAAAATTCTTAACGCTAGAAGTTCATGCGTTGTCATTGATAGTGATCATAAATGGCATGTGTAAAGATAAGTCACTGATGAATATACTTGCAAATCGATTTCTTCGAGTAAGTTAAGGTTTAGCGAAGCAGTGCAAAAAAAGTGGTTTGAAATTCTGAATATTCTTCACAACATGCAACGAAATCAATATTTTAAAGTAAAGATTTGTTCATTGTTTATTGTTATATCTTCTTTAGTATTTTGGGCTCTAACAAATTTAACTCCAGGTATGAAAACCAAAAATTTCCCGAAACTATTTCGACGTTCCTAGATGAAACGGTTGTATTTCGGAGAGAAAATAAAAACCAAATAAAAAGGTACTGACTCCTGAAAACAAAATTAAAAGGTGGTAAATCGCGAGGTAAAACTTCGAAGCTTTCGGATCCCATATTAATTTTCTTGGAAACATCAGCGCCCGCAACTCAATAGCACCTTTTTATTTGTACTCTCTGAGATGAAACTTTATCATTTGCACTCGTCGATTTGTAATTTTAAAGGTCGAGAACCTCTTATGGTGATAAGAACTATAGATATCTGTGACTATTAAATTTATATTTTAGCTTCAGAAAATAACGAATCGGACGCAGAACGTGAAGAAAACGTATGTCAAGAATAAGATTATGTGATAAAGTATTATAAAACTTTAAATTACAAATAGATTCGACGATTTACGAACCATGTATTCTTGTTTTGTAAATTCGAATCATCTGAAATTTGAAAACCTACAATTGATATAAAATTTCAGGCTCAACTTTTACAAGATATCAATATGATTTGTAAAGGGGAAATTTCATTACCTGCAAATGTTCAGAAAGAACTGAAATGTCGATACACCGACCATGGTAACCCCTTTCTGAAATTAGCTCCCTTCAAAGAAGAAGAAGCCTATTTAGAGCCCAGAATTGTTATTTTCCACGACGTAATTTCAAACGAGGAAATAGAGATCGTGAAAAAGCTGACACAGCCGGAGGTTTGGTCTACTTTTCTATATTTTCTAAATTTTAGTCAGATATGTGGCCGCTTCAAATTCCGTGATTATTACCATCATACTAACACATGGGTCACTAAGTCCCGGGACTGACACACAGATGGCGCCGCCAATGCCTTGCCACCCACTTTGTTTTTCGGTAGTACCAACCTTCAAAAGATACGTGTAAAAATTTCATGAGATTCGGTTCAGTCGCTGTTGAGATATTGTAGGTTAAATGACGCTACACTTGGTTTTGTTTGAACAATGGATAAAAACGAGTTTCGTATGTTAATTACTGTTTTTTAATGGGGGGAAATACCGTTTAAGCTCAGCAATGGCTTGAAAAGTATTACCGGGAAAAGTGCCCATCGAAAACAACCATTTGCGGATGGTATGCAGATTTTAAACACGGCCGAACAACCACCGAAGACGCGGAGCGTCCAGGTCGTCCAATTGAGGTGACAACGCAAACGCGGCACTAACTTGGAAACAAAAATTTTCATACGCAATTTTAATGCACAATTTTGAACACGGTGCCTTTTGATATCACTAGGATGTCAGCTATCTCTTGCAACTTCACTTTACGATCGGACAAAATAATTTTCCGAATTTTTCGGATGTTTTCGGGCGTTGCCACCTCAATTGGACGACCTGGGCGCTCCGCGTCTTTAGTTTTTGTTCGACCGCGTTTAAAATCTGCATACCATCGGCAAATGATTTTTTTTGATAGGCACTTTTCCCGGTAATACTTTTCAAGCCATTGCTGAGCTTAAACGGTATTTTTCCCCATTAAAAAACAGTGATTAACATACGAAACTCGTTTTTATCCATTGTTCAAACAAAACCAAATGTAGCGTCATTTAACCTACAATATCACAACAACGACTGAACCGAATCTCATGCAATTTTTACACGTATCTTTTAAAGGTTGGTAATAACGAAAAACAAAGTGGCATTGGCGGCGCCATCTGTGTGTCAGTCCCGGGACTTAATGACCCATGTGTTAGGTGACTTCAAAATGTAGTTCATTAACGCTGCAATGTGAATCATAAAAAGACTAACGTTGTAAAAGATTTTAATTTTTCTATTGAGTTTCGTGCTCAAATTCCGAATTTGCGTGTGAAAGTTGAAAATGATGTGTAATATGATTTACTTTGCTTTTGTAGTATTTGGTTATAACTGACTTCTAACATTCATGATAGAACTCTGCTGTTGCAGAGTCACGACTTGCCTTCATCTTCTCTCACGGATTTTCTTTCACGGCAAATCATTATATTACTGTATTCTTCAGATAAAATTAGACGAAGTGAAAGCCGATGAAGAATGGCTCCAACCGGGCAGAATTGGTCAGGTTGCTTTGCTTAAAAAGGATAAACACGAAATTGTAGAAGTCTTGTATCGTCGAGTTGAGCACATAACTAGATTATCAGTCGCTACTGCAGAAGCCTTAAAAGTCTGTTGTTACAGAATCGGAGGCATGTTCCTTCAGCACTTTGATTTTTTGTACTTTCATTCTGTAATTTCCCAGGAAGGTGAGGAGGTTTTTGTCAAAGATGGATATGGAGATCGTGTAGCCACTCTAATGTATTACGTGAGTGAACGACGGGTTAAAAAATATTTTAATTACAACAAGAACCAATTAAAAAAAAAGAGGATGTGCATAAAAATTGAAGATATTAATCCGTAAAGAATTTTTTCAGTTCAATAACGTTGAAGAAGGAGGTAGGACAGTTTTTCCTAAATTAAACGTTTCCTTGACGCCGAAAAAGGGCAGTGCAGTCTTCTGGTACAATCTTACTCCAAGTGGAACTCCAGATCCCTTAACCCTACATGCAGGATGCCCTGTAATTTCCGGAACAAAATGGGGTATGTATTTTATAATAATATGTAACATTTTGCAACGAAAAGGCCCACTTTGTCGATTATAGTTTAGGAGATTTTTTTTTTTTTGAGCAAGGTTCAGAGATATCGATTGCGGGGATTTGATGAGAAATCATACCTCAAGCTATTTTATATCTTGTAACATTATACTTATGTCCCAGAAGGGAGAGAAAGTAGAGAAAATGTTATGTTTGAACAGAAACTTTAACACGTGCTCTTATGGCAATCGGTATTTTTTGATTTGCTTTTCTTGAAAAGGATGTTTTCGAAGTTCCAGCTTCGAAAGTGCCCCTGCGACTTGTTTTCCAACATAGTGTTTTCGACCTATAGTTAGCAAAATCAAAATTTTTAAAAATTTTACCTTTAGCAACATATAGTTATTTATTATTCAACTCCCAAAAATTGGCGTTTTTCCTAATTCCCTTGTTTATAGCACATTTTTTTTAGCAAACAATTAAATTCCATTCGATTTTCATATACAGGAAATTAAGTCAAAAATGTACTTGCTGAATTTAAAACAATTCACTAAAAATATGATTTCATATTATTGAATTTCTTTAATTACAGTGGCAAATGTCTGGTTTCGCGAAAATGGTCAAGAATTCCTTAGACCATGTACTTTGGAGAACCAACCTGCAGTAGATTGGGAAAACGAATGATAAAATCGAAATATTGCCCAAAAAATGTGAAAATACTGCATAAATATTCCTTTCTCTTATTTTCTAACATTGTGTTATATTTCTGTAAATAAAAATTAAATTTCTTATTGAATCTCGTGATTGGACTTTATTTATTTTTCTTCATCAGAAAATTCCGACCTAACAATACTATGCTTCTCAGTGGGGAAATTTTATTACCTGCAAATATTCAGAAAATTGCGGTTAAAATTCATTGCTAGGCATAAAGTTAATAAGACTTAGAATGATATATTTTTATATTTTATGACTCAAATCATTGTATAACATTACCACGTCTATTAATTATTCAAATAAAACAATAATTTGATAATTTAATTGTTTCCAACTAGCTACATTTGGAAGACGCTGTCTCACATACAGAGACAGAGGTAGCTGCAGGTTTTTTATTAATAAAAATAGAAACATCTTAGGATTAAAAAAATTGTTAGTTTGGTTCGTGGAAATGTTATGTATTGAAAAAATAACCGTCAAACGAATGTGGTAAGAAAGAAAACGTTTTTTTACAAAAAAAGTGATAGCTGGGATAAAACCTCTTATTCGTTGACACACGATGAACTGTTTTCTAAATTTAATATATTTTGGACTTGAATGAGGTTAAATTTTCATAATTACGCGATGAAGAAATATTTTATATAGCAGATTGAAGAATTTTTAAAGTATTTCAAATAATGTAACAAACGTTATATTTCGACCAGGTAGCCTTCCATTATTTGTATTTCAAAACTGTTTTCTACACAATTTTTCTTTTGTCACGGCAAGCATGTTAGTTTAAAATACCTTGTTCAACGCCGACAGATTTGAAGACCAAATCTGTCGAAGAAGATGCTTGTATCTGCTTCGGAGAGACTCTTTCACTTATGTTACGTCCTGAATGTGGCTTCGAGGCACGCCCAGTTATGTATAGGTCTCTCTAGTGCCAAAATGTCTAATAACACTTATATCCACAAGCTCAGGATTCTTTGAAACGCCAACAATCCTTCCTTTCTTCAGACGAGTCTTGGCACATTTTTCCAATCCAACGTCCATACCAAACTCTCTTGTGTACTTCTTGACGATATTTAAAGCACTCTGAAGATTTCTTTTACCAGAAGCATAGATTTTCAGGTCATCCATACAAAATATCTGAGTGAACTGATTCTCGCGATAATTAGTGCCGCCGCAGAGGTATCTAGGAGAATTTCGTAGTGCGAGAGATAGAGGCAGAAGTGTGATGCAAAAAATCAGACGGCTCATGGCATCGGCCTGAAAGACACCCTTCTGGAAGGTGACGTTGTTCATTGTCACAGGATAATTTCCGGATGAGATAGTAAATCTAGTTTTCGAAAGGGGCGTCGATCTCTCTATGCAGCTCACTATGTGTGGATGAACCTTGAAGCTTTCCAAGAGATAGATGATAAGTCTATGGGAGGTTGTATGGAAAGCTGTCTGATAGTCAATCCAGGCCATTGACAGGACACGCTGGTGAGCTGCTGCGTCTATGCAAACGCACCTGTCAATTACCGGGTTCTCTTGGCAGCCTGCTGCACCTTTTTTCGAGCCACCTGATTCGCATATCTCTCTCCACACAGGCTCAATTCTTCGAACAATCTTGTTACTTAGGACAGCTGTCAAGATCTTATACAGCGTGTTCAAACAAGTTATTGGCCTGTAATTTTCTGGGTTGGATAGGACTCCTTTTTTCGGTGGGAGTATAATGCGTCCTAACACCAGCCACTGCGAAATGGGCGTCTCCGACTTTAAATATGAGGTGAATATGCGGGCCAAATGTTGGTGTGTAAAAGTAAACTTCTTCCACCAGAAGTTCTTCATACAATCTGGTCCAGCAGCGGAAAATTTCTTCGTGGCAACACTCCTTAAAGCAGACCATATTATCAGTATCTTCTTTCGACTCCAGTGTTTTCGAAATCTTATATACCTCTCTCCAAAAAGTCGCTACCTCGTTGGGCTTGAGTGGATTTTTGACAGAAACAGGGAAATCACTGAAGAGGCGCGATGGGTCAGTCAGAAACTGTTGATTCTCCCTGACTCATCTCTCCCTCTTCTGTATTCTCCTCCTTGCGGCAGATAAAACCCGTATTTTGTCAACAATATGCTGCTGGATTGTCAGCAGCTTTGACTTGTTCATTGAGTGATGCTAGATCCTCAGTTCTTGGGCGAACTTTCGAACCCTTTCCGTGAACGGTCTACCAGATGTTAACCAGATGTTAAGGTAGTCAATCACACGATGAACATGGGACCCATTCTGTCTTGTCCATCCAATCTTCTTATTCAGTTGATGCAAGCGTCTTTTGGCCTATTGATGATCCATCCAAAGCTTTCGCAGCACAATAATCTGAAAAAATGATGGTTCAGAGGTCGGACTCTTCCAAATACATATTCCTTTTTTGAGAGGTAGACGACTTGATTTCGCAATGATTGATGCGAAACGTGCTGAAGCTCTGGGTGTGTTTGGCACCACAGTGTGTGCATACGCGCCATAAAGCCTCCATGAACAGGGATAATGCTGGCATCGTAGCAGTCTAGTAAGTCATCCTTGAGTTGATTCGTCCACTCAATGTTAGCGTTTCGCCGGTTCGTCGTCGTGTTTCCATCTAAATTATTGTCAGAACCCCGAATTCTAGGGTAATCGGCACTGTTTGCCGACCCATTGTCGGATGCTCTGCGCGTTCGATCGTTTTAAACCGCATCTACAAATTTTAGTTTTCTCAAAACTGGTGAGCTTTTTGGATGCTACATTTTTTATTTCGGTGGAACATGAAATAATCTCAAACATAATTTTTTTTTTTAAGTTATCCTGCCAAATATACAAAACGTTTTTAGTCTCTCCTGCAAATAGTTGAAGATGCAGCGTCATTTCTTATGCAATTCCACCCTCGATTTACAAACTATTATTCGGATTCATGTTTTCTAAATTTGAGTTACCTAAAATTCAAAAACCTACAATTCATATCAAATTTCAGGTTCTGCTTCTGCAAAATATCGATATGCTCTGCAGAGGGAAAATTTCCTTATCCTTTTTTTAAATAACACTTTTCAAAGAAGAAGCATGTTTGGAGCCCAGAATTGTGATTTTCCACGACGTAATTTATGGCGTGAAAATATTGATCGTGAAAAGCCTAGCACAGACCAAGGTTTATTCTACTTTCACCTATTTTGTTAATTTTTGGTCAGGTATGTGGCAAATTCGAACCCTGCGATCACTATTATCTTACTGTGTTATTTGCAGGTACAGTACAGCCAGGATGCAATATAAATTATAAAGATACTAACGACTTTGGTCAATCATTTGAATTTGTATATTAGGTATCAAACTACAATTTTATTATTGCATGACAAATGACGTGAACACGAAGCATTTTAAGCTTGTGATTACGTAAATAAGTATCATACAACTTTTTTTTCACCTAAATTGATCCTCATTTCACTGTAGTCGCTATATAAGTTTCTAAACAGTTTATAGAACAGGATGCTTTAATTATTTCCACCTTTACTATAATTACTTATGTGTGAAGTTCCACAAGGAAAGAATCCACTTTATCGAACGTAGTTTAGAAGATATTCACGTATTGATGAACAAAAATCAGAAGTATCAATTTTGAGGTTTCGATGGAAAATCATACTTCAATCTTTGCTCTATCTCTTAATATTATACTTGTGTACCGAGGTTGATCGTTAGTGCGTAGATTTTATGTCTGAACAAAAAATTTAACACGTGCTTTTGATTTTTCACCATAGGGGATTGTACTGGGCTTAAAATTCCGGGAACTTATCCGACCATAGTACCTATACGTATCTACATATATACCAACAAAGTGGATCCTTTTCTTGCGAAACGTCAAATGTACTTATATTTAAAAAATGGCAATCATCTATTGAAAACGTGTTTGTTAAAATGAGATGAGAATAAAATTTGTAAAAAAAACTATTCTTTTTGAGAAACTTGACCCGTTTAGATATTTGTCTTTTTAATTTTTCTTTCTAACTTTTAAAACACATGGAATTCAAAGTGGTCATAAATGGCGTGTATTGTGACTGCATTGATGACACTCGCCAATTTTAGACGCGTTTTTAACGAAAGGCAGGTTTTCAAAGTTCCAACTTCAAAAGTGTCTTAATGAAACGTTTTTCAACCTAGAGCATTCAGCCTGGGCTTAAAATCTCGCGAATTTATCCGGCTATCTGCGCCTATATGTAACTCAAGATTGCCTGGATTGATAAGAATAAACACGAAATCTTCAAAATCTTATCTTCCACACTTTGATGTCGCTCTAGTAAGTAACGGATTGATAAAATACTCTAGATTAAAACAATACTTCATAATCGTAAATTTATTATGTCACTTCCCATAAAGGTGGTGTGCATAAGAATTTATGATATTGAACTATGAAGGCTTTTTTTGATTGAATGACGTTGAAGAAGGAGGTAAGGCAGTTTTTACCAAATCAAAAGTTCCCTTGATGTCAAGAAAAGGCAGCAGCCTTTTGATACTACCTAAGCCAAATGGAATAGGTAGATCACTCAACCACACCTGCAAGACGTCCCGTAATTGTCGGAAAAAATGGGGTACTGTAATATGCATAGTTTATAAGAATATAGTTATTTATTATCCATCGCCTAAGGTTTGACTATTTTGTTAATCCCCATATGATACTAAACACATTTATAGAACAGGTTTTCATTCTGATTGAGTTTTATTTCTAGACAGAGACTGTGATTTTGTTTGTTAAGTCAAAGATTAAATTTGGTTTGCTTTGAATACATAGTAAGTTATGTCAAAAATATTGTTGCTAAATAGAAAATAAGTCATTCAAAATATTATTTTTATACTATTCAGTTCATTCAAGTACAGTAACAAATGTTTGGCTTTACAAAGAAACTCCTGTCGTATGTCAAACAAACGGATTGAGAACCTCGAGAATCCAAACAATTTGCCTACGTGATCTTTCACTCAAGTTTTCAATACGAAAACTTGGGTGAAGGTCCTACGTGATAAGCTGCCGATTTTCGCGATTCTGAACGACGAGTTTGTTCCCCTTCGTAAACATCTCATCGTTGTCCCGCTCCTTAATGGGCCGGTAATTGCCGGGAAATTTCCCCGGTTGAGCGTCGACAGCCTGCCAACACGTGCCCAGGCCGTGTTTACGAAAAACTCGCGGCAGGCCAAAGTCACGTACGCCAGCGTCTGCCTCTCTCATACCCAAGCGCACTCCTTCCAACTTTCCACTCCTATTTCTCTCTCTGTCTATCTTTCTCTCCATCTCTTTCTTTTAGACGCGCGGTCGTACAACCGGGGAGCTCAACCGGACTTTTAAACAATCATTTTCGGAAGTTAATTAAATTCCTAAAATGTTTGTTAAAAATAAAAAGAATTACTGACAAATTAAAGAGACGGTAAACTTTATAAACAATTAATTAATGAGAATTTTAAAGGGGATTAAAGAATAACTTAGTTAACTAAAACTCCCTTTGGGCCACAAAATAGGAATAGTTGAACATAAGATTGATGTACGTGCATACATGCATTCATGTTTACACGTACATCAATCAAATTAACTATATTTAATTAAGGAATCGAATAATAGCCCCTGTAAATACAAAGTATCATTATTCTATAGTTTTTGCCTTTAATTTAAGTTTTGGAGTATAACCATAAAAACCCTCGGGAAAATGAAGTTAGGATAGAGTTCAGCCTAGCATAAAAATGTCGTTAATTTTAATTAATAATTTATATAATATTTATATATATATATATATATATAATATATATATATTATATATTATATATATATAAATTTTTGTATATTAAATTACAGTTAAAACTTTTTATAAAAATGACTAGTTTAAGTTAGTGTAGTGTCGCCGCGCGGAGGCTGAGGCAGCGGGGCCTGGCTGACAATCCCCACGGCTTGGTTGCGACTCCGTTGTCGGTCTCGCAGCCAATCGGCGGGCTCGACGCCGTCCCCTCCGCCACAGGCAGCTCCGTGCGGAGCAAGCGAGAGTCGGGATCGACTCAGTTAGTTAGTTCGTTTCGAATTTTTTCGGATGTCAGTTGCGTCAGCTCTGTCCTCCTCCGCAGTGTATACAAATAATAAAATAAACGCAAGTCCAGCAGATACCAACGTCTAATTCTTCCGAAGTTCTCTCGCGATAAATACTTCGTTCTTTTCTCCTTCTCGCTTCTCGAGATGTCAGCTTAATTGTTCGGTGCCGTGATAGTTTAATCTTTTTTTTTTATTTCATTAATGTTGTGCCAGCAGTGAAGTGCCAAGTGACAGGTGTTTTTCGGACTCTTGATTCGCTCCGCGAATTAAGGGGTGCCTTTAGTGACACGTTCTCGGGGCACTTCTTTTCAAGTGCCTGAAAATCAGAGAGCTCGGTGCTCTCCTGTGACTCGTGCGTGTGTCGAGAGGGACTACAGAACGACAACACCCTTGATGTCAGGGAGTTCTCGTAGATCACGTTCGAACGCCCACTCCATCCGCCGTCAGCTACAGCGAGCCGCGCGGAATAGCCGCCTGCAAGGAGGGCAAAGCCGGCTCGACGAGGAGCCACGACGACAGCTTGACAGGCATCATCCCGTCGGAAGAGAGGATCATCGGCAACGTGCTCGGGAGGAGCACGAGAGAAGAGTCGCCGCCTTCCGACAGGCGGAAAGGGAACAGGCCAGGAGGGCCGCCACCGCC
>CAKNYM010046635.1:0-46178 GCA_932195095.1 Andricus curvator
CACAGTTTATTATTGTTTTTAGCATTTTTCTCTTGGAATAGAGTTAGAAAGTCGCGGTTTTTCCGAATTATTCAACTTATTTCACAGTTATCAGTAGATCGAGGCAAAAATCAATTGTGTTTAATATAAGTTCGAGTTTAGAATCTTTATTATTATTTATAATGATATTATCTTAGAATAATGCTACAAAGTTAAGGTTTCTTCTACAAATTTGCACTTTTGTCAAACCTTTCAATTAGAGTGAGATAATAATTAATTCGAATAATTACCATAACTGTTTAAGCAATTTTTAACAAGTACCACCCTTGTAGGCACTCGTGATAGGTGATTTGATTCGTGGTTTAAGTGAATCAGGTTTTTATACTTAAGGATATGTAGATAACCTTGTTATATTGGTGACAGGAAAACATGAGGGAACTTTACTCGAATTCATGTGAACTGCTCTCAACATTGTTGAGGGTTGGAACAATTACCGTGGCCTAACTGTTAATTCAGATCAAACTAAATTGTCGGTTTTTACGAGATGCAGGAAACTACCTGATCTCGTGAACACTAATTTATATGGAACAAGGTCGATTTCTCCACACGAGCTAAGTCTTTAGAAGTCATTTTTGACTTCTAAAGTGACGGTAAATAAAAATAAAGCGGTTACCGGGACATCCTCTTTATTTCTGGGCCCTGTATCGACTCGAGTCTTATACATTTTATTGTACAATTTTTCTTAATTTGGGAGGTGTCTAAAAACCAGAAACTCCCAAAGCCAAAAAAAAACGGCTTGCTTATTTCTGCGATACTTTGGCCTGCAGGGTTTAGGGGAAACTATTAAGGAAGGGGTGACTTTTTATTGTTTTACGACTCCCTCCCCCCTAGGAGGTCCCAGAGGCCGCAACGCTGGTCAAACGTTGCAGGGTTTTCGTCCCTTCTCTCCACTTCCAACTCAGTGCCTTCCTCGGTATAATGATGAACAGTTTCCGGGTAGTCCGCCAAATACCAACTTTGCTTTCTACCATCGTGCACGATTCCAAATGTATGTATGTATTCGGGACAATATGGACCTTCATCATTCGCGAAACACGATCAATTTCGATAGGGAGATAACACGTGGCCTGGACCTGACTGACCGTGCCGTCAGCAGTCATAACCGCTTGGTTCGGTGCCGTGTGCAGGATTGACTCATACCGTTCTGCTTTCGTCAAGGCAATATTGAAAATGGTCATGTCTCCCATCACTGTTCAGGATGCACCGCCATCGATTGAAGCAAGGATCCTAGGGGTATTACCGATTCGGGCAGTCGTAAGGACGCGCAGGGTAGGCCATTTATCCTGCATCTGAGGCTCCTTTACTTCCAATCGTAGCGGTAACAAAGAAGCTTCATCTGATGATACTGCCAGTGGCTCATCTGACTTTAACGGGGGTAGTATCACCTGATTTTCTTGAAAGGGGTTCCGTTGTTCTCTTACTCTCGCTCTTGTATTAAGAACGATAGTATTCTTCATTTCTGCTGTGTGAGTTAACGGGGTCTTGTTCGCTGATGTCGACGGAATATCTATTGGAGCAGGATTCGTCTCCTAATTTATCCTCTCTACTGCAGGTTCCGTCGACTCGAGCCTGTTCTGCTCCGGTTTGAGCTTGTCGTCTTTACCCGAGTTCGTAGCTGATCGCCGCTTTACATCTCCTATTGCCGCGATAAGCACTTTGTTCAACTGCGCTAACTCTGACGTGTTCTGTGTGATCTCGCTATCATCTAAAGTCGGGACGATAGCGGCCACCGAAGTGTTCTGTTCGGGCTGTATCCACTTTGCTTTATACGCGTACTCCGAAATATGGGATTTTTCTCGGGACAGGGGGGGATAGATCATCACCCAACGTGGATATTACGCGTTCGTAATCCGCAGCTAGGACCGCCAGACCGTTGGAGTCTGTGAATTAGTAACGTCTGATGGCCCTCATAGAGTCGGATCTGAGATTCGCCTGTATCCTGTTCATCTGGATCTCGAGATCCATAGGCGTTGTCGATAGTTGACAGAGCCCATACATGCAGGTAAGGTTATGAGTTACCGGTTCCTCTTGACCTTGCCTGCGCGTGAGGATCTGCTCTTCCAAACTTTCCTGGTAGACGGCATCCCCGATGCAGGCCTGAAAATGCCGCAGACATTGGTTTCACGTGTTCCATCTTTGTCGGTTCTGGCGGATCCAGTGCCACGCAATATCCTTCGACAAAAAGGGCATCGCGACTAACAATTTCTCGTCTCTGAGGATGGAGGCGGCTCTGCCTTCCTCCCCCCATCCCTGAGCATACCCGTGACTTGTAGAGGCTTCTGGTTCAAATTCTCGCGTATCCCCTGGTACAAACGCGTTTATCTGCGGATAGCCCTTGTACCTCGGCCCTTCTTCCCAACCATAGGCGTACCCTCTCTGCGGCACGCGACTTTGTCCTTCTGCTTGCCCCCACGAATCCCGATATGGCCTGTCTTGACATTGCGCCGTCATCGGAACATAACGGTTCATTTTTTCTTGCGCAGTTTCAAAACTGGATATCGGCTCGGAGTTGTAAGCCCTGCGGAATGTGGTTGATACTTGGCCTCCCTTGGTTCTGTTACACCCCAAAAATTTCACAATTTTGATGTAACGCCTAGAACTAGGGATAACCTACCTTATCCTATACGACATAGAGTAACAGCACCAATTATAAACCAGCAAATTACCGATCATCTTTGAGTTTGTACCTAACTATGGTAACTGTACTACGCTCGGTAATATAGAAACCACCAGATACTTACAGTATTCCCATGGAGGGATAAGAACTCCGAGAGTGTCGATAAGATAATAACATGCTCGATTACTGAGATTGTAATTGAAGACTCTACCACACTGTTAAAAATGTTCTTAAATTTCAGTTACAAATTTTCCTGAAATTCAAGACACACTTTATTGAAATTCAAGTTAATGGAAAAGTATAGTAAATTTCAGATTTATTTCGTATAATTAAGAATAAAATTTAAAGTTCAGAGACTGTTCTTTAATTTTCAATGCAAGTATTGAGGTATAAGAACAGGTTTGTAAATTCAATACCCAGAATTGAGAGCCTGGTTAGGTTCCTGGAGTTTCAAGCACCCCGTATTGAATCTGCGTTTCAGGTATAAGTCGGCCTAAATGAATCGTTAATGTATAATACCTTAAAAGAATTTTCCAAAATTGTTAGGGAAGTTTTAACTTTTATGATAAGAGTATTAAATATTCAGTATTCTAGTTTAGAATTTATGTTAGTGCAACTTGATTTCCACTGATGAACTAAAAATTTATATACATGCCTTAAATTTATGAAAGTTAATAGTTTCGACATTCTTATTTAACAATTAGCTAGTATTAATTGAAATAATAAAATTCAATAAACACAGACTGTTGACTTATTTAGTATCGTTTAAATAATGTTTTTAAAACATCGGAATGTCCGTGAACCCGTCGTATATCACACGTAATATGGAACGTAAATACAAACGCCTAAGTTGTTACGGCCTTATAACGTTCAAGTAAAACAATAAAAATATGTTCTTAATCAAAATCCTGCTGAATAAAAAAAAACTTTCTTAAATTTTCCAGATTCTTTTTCGACATATGTTTAAATCTTCAAAACTTAGGATTACTCCTCTAAAATAAAACCTCGCTGTCTAGCGCGTCGAGACTCGGAGAGTGGGAGTCGGAAGTTTCGTCTGCTGACCGCTTGAGTCGCAGCGCAGTCTTTCGGGATCTCTCTCGCAATCAACATTTCGCGTAGTGTGCATATAAACGGGGCAGAAACAACGTTCAGTATCGCTTTTCGGCCCTATGTTTTTGAGTTTCAATATATGTTTCGTAACTTTCAATACTATGGTCATAAGTTTCAATTTATGTGTATTAGGTTTAAATAGTAGGTTATTAGGTTTCATTCCTAGGTTCTTAAGTATCAATATACTCGGTTCATAGGTTTCAATACATTGTTCATAAGTCTCAACACTAGGTTCTTAAGTTTCAATTCTCAATACTTAGGATTCAATACGCAAGGTTCATAAGCTTCAATACGCGGTTCTTAAGATTCAATACTCGGTTCTTCAGTCTCAATACAAGGTTCTTAATTTTCAATACTTGCTTCTTAAGTTTCAACACAAGGTTCTTAAGTTTCAATACTCGCTTCTTAAGTTTGAATACAAAAGTTTCAGAACTTTAAGGTACATTTAGCACTGTTCCGGGCTTCACATACTTTTCACTTAAATTTACGGCAAAAATTTTTAACAGTGCACTATAAGATAATCATGATTCATTTTATTACCATACGAATTTATTTATATTCCCAATAGTTTAAAGCAATAAGAATAACAAAGTCAAATCCAAACATGAGGAGTATGAATACACTCGTGCGTGTGAATTAAATACTAACTTTAGCAATACAAAAAATATGTATCGTAATTGTTATAAGTGTGTAACCCACTCAGTGGAAGAACCTGTATATAGTCACACAAGGCAGTAACCAAAAGCGTCTGAATACATACATAGAAATAAGCGTAAGTAGCATACAGAATATCTGTTCAAGAGAGGTCGAGAGTTGAAATGCGCGAATCAATGAGACAATGCGAACACCGAGCCATTCCAGAAAGTTAACGGAACGTGCCAATTCATAAAGTTAAAGGAACGTGCTTACAATTGTAAATCCTATCTTTAGCATGGGGACGCGAAACTATATAAACCCCAGATTCATCCCTTTAAATCGTCTTGCGTTGCCGGCAGTCCTACTGATCACTTGGATCTACGAATAACAAATAACTTTGACAAAGTTGCGACTCCTATCTCATTGTGATCAAAGAAACACTCTGAGAAAGTCGTGAACTTCAAAGTTCAATTTGAAATAGTTAACGTGTTCGAGTCTTGTACCAAGTCCCTTCGGCTGAGACGTTCCGTCGTCGTAGAGTAACTTTCCGGATAAAGTCCGCAGTGTTAACGTTTGTGAAAGGACTCACTGTTGAATTTTTGTAGTTCCTTATACCCTGCACCCTTCGTTTGAACTACTGGTCTTTTCCTTCTACATGCAAGCACATGAAAAACCTCAATGGTCCGAAAATAGTTAGTTAGTCATGAATTATATCTGGCAGAGCTCCTGTCGTGACATAATATCCTTTCAATTCATTCAGAACGCTTACCCTCTTAATTCCATAATCCGTCATCAAACGTTCTTTTGCTTGTCCTTGAGCTTCCTCAATTCTTGTTATTTGTCTGTCATGTTCTTAAGATGTCCGAAGAAGACCTTGATCCTCTTGAGTTATTCTTTGAATATCTTGAAGAGCTGCAAGGTAGATGCGACATAGATGCAAAGTTTTTCCAAACGACTCCTTGAGTCCGCACATCGAATGTTGAGCAAGATTGTCGCCTTGGGTTACACACAATCCTCCTTGTAATGCAGTACCGTTCGGCCCATCAACGCCAACTTGAAGCTTCTTTAGATCTTCCACGATGGTTTCAAGTACTTTATTCATTCCATATCGTTTTACATCTTCCGATCTTATTATCGCCACTAAATAATAATGTAATAATGACGATTGATATATTGGATCAATTTCAGCGAAAGAAGCGTAAATCATCAAAAAAATTTGTTCACTAGAGGCTTTTGATCCCAATCCATCGAAGATATCAAAATCGTCGGAACAAAGTCTCACCTGAATTGCTACCTCATAATCTTTCCACTCCTCTTCGTGGTAGTTACTTATATCCTCAATGGAAGAAAAAACGCTTTCTTGTGGATCATTATATTTTAAAATGTTGACGAAAGATTCGTTTTCTGTAAATTTTGGAAGGGTTTTTGTTATGGGAATAAACATCATTTCGTCTTTCTTACGTTTTGTGGGACGATCTTCACCCAAACTGGCGCTTCCGTATTTTACAAAACGTCTGCCTAAAGTGTACTTAGTAGGCATTAGTACTGTGAACGCATCTTCCAAATATTCTTCCCGATTCTTTTTCTCATGTAGATCGAATATACAATTAGTAGATTGAATTTCAATTTCAATATCGAAATAATCTCTTACCCGTATTCCGCTCCGTTCCAAAACTTGCTCTATACGAAGGAAATCTTTTCCCAAATAAGTACGAACAACACCTTGTATAGTTTCACAGATGTGATTTATTTGATCTTCAGGATTATCAGTAGCTCCCCTCAAAATTAGAATAAACAGGCCTATGTCATTTCATATCATTCAAATGCAAAAATTTTTCATTCCTAACATTTTATGCAGGTGGTAAGTTTACTACTCGCGGATTATTTAATATATTGGGCGGTAAATATTCAACAACTATTACATTTCTGTGTATACGAACCCAATGTGATCTGAGAGAATTTGCATTTTGAAAGAATTCTGGACAGTTGTCTATACCGCATATTCTGCCCCGATTACGTACATGAATATGAAACTGCTCCAAGTGATTTTGTATTCCTCGTAAGAACCGAAACCGTTGATTGCAGTAAGTACACTTATGGCCCCATCGTTCCACTCCAAACTGGCGAGTTTGTTGTTCACTAAACTAGGGTTATATACGTAAAAATTTTAATATAAAAAAAAAATACTTGCGCGATTATTTTGTCCTTGACATTACTTTAAATACACGGTATTTCATGTGGAATTTTAACATTAAGCAATTTCAATAAATTCCCTGTGGAGAAAACACGCTGACTGGGCCAACGAAATATTCCTTCAGCCCGGCCATCATCCAAAATCAACCCTATAAGGGTCATTGTCTTAATTTGTGGAAATGTGTGCAATAATTTCCGACCCGAAAAAACCACCTGTGGGACACTTACCGAACCTTATCTCAGATGCCTTCAACTATAAAGGGCCAACTAATTTCGAAATTAAGAATGTATAAGTCTGAACATTTCAAATGACGTTGAGTTTGCTCAGATATCTTTTTTTTTTGCTGAGATATCGCATTTTAAAATTGTTTAGTTACCCATAAACCTACAAGCCATAAGCCCATGAAGTCTAAACAGAAACTTCAAGCCCACAACCCCCAAACCCACAAACCAACAACCTACAAACTCTAAATCCCTAAACCCCAAATCTACAAAGCTCAAGCTAGGTTGTGTAGGTTTGGGGGAATTATTTTATATTCAAGAACCACATACATTGCACGATTAGTCGTTTTATTAGAATGTTTCTTTTTTTGAAATAAGAACCATTTTACTTAAACAAAAGAACCTCTTTCATATTTATCTTTTTGTCTCTTCAATAATTTATGAACTTTTTCATATTATCAATTAATTAGCATAGTACGATAATTTATTCATTAAATATTTCAACAAACTTTCAACTGATTTTGAAATAATATCTGGTAATATATTAAACAGACGCTATAGGCAATAATTTAATATAATCTGTGTTTAGAGCTTCAAATAATAATACCTGAGTATCCTGTTGACTTCGACTTTCAAAGAATTTTGAAAACTCTTCCTGAATAGTTTTGATGTAGTCGCAAGATACAGCTGTTAAGGACAGTCGAATATAATCTATTAGAAAACCGAAGTATTTGATTCTTCTACCATGGTTTTCCAATGCGCACTTTAATTTTCAGTTATTTAAATTCGAATTAGTTGCGGTTAGGCTATCAAGTCTGATTTTTTTGCAGTTCTTAATAAATATGAATTTATAATAGGATTTACAAACATTTTTGAATAAAAGAAGGTTACGAATAATATTGACTATTCACTCACCATTTTTTATCATTGATGCCGAAATTACGATGTTTCGAAATAATTAGAAATATTTAAAATAACGAATGAGTGAATTATTTGTTATTATAATTTTCATTGGGAGCTATTTTGATTTTTTTAACCGCCTGCCATGTAATCACAGACCTTCAAATGCAAATTTTACGGCTTTATTCAAGTATATCATCAATGCGGCCTTATAAGTTCAAAGCACCGCGCAAATTTTTGTTTATTTCGATAAGTATAAGGACTTTGATTGAAAAATGATGAATCGGCAAAATTGTTAACGGTTATATATTTCAGGTTATACTTGAATTAAGAATCTTGAGGAATTAGGGAAGGTAAGCTTCGGAGTTTTTGGGAAACCATACCCTAAGATTCCAAATGCCGTTTCCATTTTGCCGTTTTGACGAAAAGTTGTTGATGTCAGTTGCAATACATGTCATTTTTCTAAGTCATCTATAGTTTAACAAGCCAGCGCTTGCAAAATTTTTGGCCGTGTGTGTGAAGAAAGTTATGCTATTTTTCTGCTGGTGTAGTATGAAATGATTTTGCAACTTCCATTTGTATTTTTCCTATATACGATTTTGCAATCTAAGGGTTCCCTCAGGTTTAGCGTTCCCCAACCTAAAATTCTGGACTATTTATCAGCTATTATATTTGCACTTAAAAAGCAGAATTACCCTAATTTTAGTTATGAACAAACCTTCCTCGAGGAAGATGTGTTTTGAATACCTGAACTACCAGGTTTACTTCTTAGGACGACGAGACGTTGGAAAACTGGCCAGGGCGCCTTCTACTTAGGTTCAGAATACACCTTCCTAAAGGAAGATGTATTTTAAATACCTGTACTACCAAGTTCAATTCCTAAAACGACGATACCTTAGAAAAACGGTTAGGGTGGCTTCTACTTCTGTTCTGAACACACTTTCCTCGGTGAAGATTTGTTTTGAATACCTGGAACACCAGGTTTAGTTCCTAGAACGACGAGACCTTGGAAGAACGGTAAAGGTGAATAAAATTTCAGTTCTGAACGCACCTTCCCCGAAAAAGATGAATTCTAAATACCTGGACTACCAGGTTTACTTCTTGGGAGGGCCAAACCTCCGAAAAATGTTCAGGGTTCTGCCCACTTTAGTTCTGAAGGCACCTTCTTCAAAGGAGGCACATAAAGTGCCTCAAAAAAGGCACCTTCCTAAATACCTGGACTACCAGGCTTACTTCTTGGGAGGACGAGACCTTGGAAACACGGTCGGCGTAAATCAAATTTCAGTCCCAATTAAATGTTTAATAAAAAGCATCTTAAAGCTTAAAGTCTTCTGATAAACAGGGTTTTTCGGCGTCCTTTTTCAAGGGTCCACTTTGACTTGTTCCCAGAAGAAGGGTTAGGAAAAATCTGAAAATATTCATAGATATTCTTTGAACATTCCTGAATGCAATGCATTTTTCAAAATGCTGAAATATAATACTTTACTTTTTACGGTGATTTATTTACCAAAACTTTATCTTGAGAACGAATGAAGATAGGAAGCCGTTTAATGGCTTCAAATGTGCAGTTTTGTCATGAAATTGCAGTGCAATACTTAAATTCATGGTGAAATCATTCTTACGTGATAGATATCATTTTGAATATTCCTGACTTTAATCAGTGTGGGCGAGTGGCCAGCACAGCGGGACAAGTGGCAGCAAAAAAAGTACCCTTTCTATGACAATACCTAGTAATTCCAGAAGCAAGCCAAATGCGTGAAACAGATGTGGTTGAACGAAGCAGGGGCGTCTGAACGTCTTCAAGATGCATTTACAGAGCGGGCCCTCCGAAAATCGAAACCCAATTACGAATATTAACCCGATCAAGAATATTTTCAATAGAAAAAAAAATTAATAATGTCTTCTAAAACTCCTACAATCCTGGATGTCTTCTAAACTGACTCCAAGTTTTTGTGAAATCCACATTATTTTTTGAATTTTCAGAAATCTTCATAAATATTCATGCAAAATGAAAAATTATATAAAAATTTTCCCAAGAGTACTCTTCTTCTTTGCAGGAATTTTTAAAAAACTATAGGCACAATTGGAATCATTCTAAAATATATTTACAAGTTCTGAAAAAAATTGAAACATTATTTACAGTTTGGAAATATTTCAAAAACATTCTCAACAAATTATAATTTGCTTTAGATTTCAAAATAAAATTTGGACGCTTTTCGAGAATCTTTTTTAGGTTTGAAGAGAATACGAACATTTTCTGCAAACTCATGGGAAATTAAAAGGATTTTTGACAAATATTTTCCAAATTATCGAAATATAATCTAGAAAATTCAAAGGCAATTACTCTGAATTTGCCGAAAAAATTCAAATTATGTGAAAAGATATTTAGAAGTTCTGAAAATATTTCCGAAATAAGTTAAGTTTTGAAAAGGTTTTCAACAATGTTGAACGAAATATAGATTTTGTTACATTTGAAATAAATTTTTCAAGTTTCTTAAGGATTTTTAAAGGTCTCAAAACAATTTAAAAAGGTTGTAATGACTTTTGGGAAAATTTTTAATAATTTTTCATTTTGCATGAATATTTATGAAGATTTCTGAAAATTTAAGAAATAATGTAGATTTCACAAAAAAATTGGAGTCAGTTTAAAAGACATCCAGGATTGTTGGAGTTTTAGAAGACATTTATTAAATTTTTTTTCTATAGAAAATATTCTTAATCGGGTTAATATTCGCAATTGGGTTTCGATTTTCGCAGGACCGGCTCTGTAAATGCATCTTGAAGACGTTGAGACGGCCCTGCTTCGTTCAACCAAATCTGTTTCAGGCATTTGGCTTGCTTCTGGAATTACTATTGTCATAGAAAGGGTACTTTTTTTGCTGCTACTTGTCCCGCTGTGCTGGCCACTCGCCCACACTGATTAAAGGCCGAAAACCCCTGTTTGTCGGAAGATTTCAAGCTTTAAGATGCTTTCTATTAGAAATTTCAGAGATTTTTCTTGTGCATGTTGCAATAAAAAAAAGTGAGGGGCCTCAACTTTTGGACCCGACTTTAGTATGTTTTAAATTTTAATTGCGAACGCAATATCCTCTAAGAAGGTGTATTTAAAACACCTTGACGGTTCACCTCCCCGGTTCACTTATTAGAATGGCGAAACCACGGAGTAATAATAAGGAGACCGATCTCCGTAAATGCGTCCTGACTGCGGTAACTGCACCTTTATTGTCGTGCTCAGACGTTTCTAATCCATTTCTAGGCCATTCGGGCATGCGCACTGTGATCTGCTATCTCCTTTTCTCCCGCGAGAAGTGTGCGAGTGCAATTGAGGTTATATCAATGTTTTGCAACTTATGGCAAAAGTTTTTGTAAATTCAAGTGTAAGTCGGAAAATTAAATAATCAAATTGCAAAAATGATAATAAAAAATTTTATTCAACATTACTACGAGAATTTAAAGTAATTTTTCATTTCTTTAAAAATTGTAAGAGAATAAATAATATTGATTAAGAAAATATTTAAATCATTTCAAACAAATTTTAGTGTATGAATAACAATTCAACAATTATTAATTTATAACGACTTGAAATTAAAATAATTTAATTTCTAGTTTTGAAAGTGTTCAGTTAAATATTAATAATATTTACGGGAACGTAACCTCAGTTTTCAGATGTCATTAAACACGGCGCTCACTCGCAGACTTCTCGCGGGAGAAGAGGAGATAGCAGATCGCAGTGCGCATGTCCGAATGGCTATAATAAAGTGATTGGAAACGTCTGAGCTGAGCAATAAAGTTGCGGTTACCGCAATTAAAACTCGAGGCGCTTCGTAGGCATGATCGGTCTCCTTATTATTACTCCGTGGACAAGACCTTTTAAAAATTATCAAGGTAACTAAATTTCAGTTCTGAATGCTCTGCTGTTGACGATTTTCGAAAAACATTCCTTTCAGCCAAATTGAAATTCTGCAAATCGATCCTCGATCGAGATTACTGACATTTGTAAACAAACATCCACAACCTCAATAATCATAAATTTAAATAAACGGAGCCAAGTAAATGATTTTTTTTTTAATTTGATTAAAAATTTTATTTAAAATATTTTTATTGTTCATCATTCAGTTCAGAGGTTCAAATAATTTCATAACGTGTTTAGTAGTTGAAATTTTATGACAGATAATTGATCTCAAAAATTGATTCCAGTTGATCATGAATATAGATATCAAAACGTTGTATCCTTTTTACCCATTTGCGGTATCAGCTTGATACCTGGTAGCTATGTGAGCATCTTTCAAGAGTTACATCACAATTATTTAAAGAATTATTATTGTAAGAATTTCGAAAAAATAGATTTTTCTTCAAATTTCCCATGAAAAACCAGAAGTGGGTGATTATTATTTGATTAATCATTCATAAAATGTCCTAAACAGGACATTTTACTCCTAAGATTCATCAAGTATGTCATTATTTTCAGAAAATAGTAACTTTTCGGGTGAACTTTCGGAAAGCGCATACCTTCAATTAATTTAAAACTATGTACACCTATGTATTTTGACACGCTGATTACGAATATGATAGTAAAAATACCCGAAAATTTTATTTTCTCGGTAAAAATCATGGAAAACCCATAAAGTCATGGTTTCTCGAATTTATCTCGGTGGATACAAAAAATGCCAGCCCCGACATTGTCCAAAATCAACTTTATATGACCCTAATATTTTCGCCTTAATTTGTTTAAATCTGTGCATTACTCACTTAAGGTTAGCTGTGAAATATGACGTGAATTTGACAAAAAAAAAAAAAAAACAATGAAACACGAAAAATAGAAAGTGAAATTTGGAATGTGAAATGTGAAATTATATACATAATCTGAAGTACTTTTTTGATCTTGTAGGGCCAAATGAGTTGGATGTAAAGAAAAAAACTCAAATCTTTCCTTTTTTCAAAAGCGACGTTTCGTCAGCAGTGGTGCGCTGACTTCATCAGGCTTGTTTGAAAATTGGTTAACAACATTTTTAACTGGTCAATAGTTTTTTTTAAATTTTATTTTTTGCTTCATCATCATTCATTGATCATCACCAAAAATAAAATTTTAAAAAACTATTGACCAGTTAACAATGTTCTTTACATCCAACTCATTTGGCCCTACAAGATCAAAAAAGTACTTCAAATAACTTTAACATGGAGGACGACAAAGATAATTCAAGGATGATATATACATAATCGACCCCCAGGTCATATTCCCAAGCCCACACAAATATTTAACAAAAGTAACATTTTATGAAATTTTACGTTGCAGAAAATTACCATAGTTTAGAATTATTAAATATTTTGTATAGTTAAATCTGCTACTTACATTTTTAGCAATATATCATTATTTTCACAGGCTGGTAGTTGGCAAGCTTGCGGTAGCTGTTAGAAGATAGCGAAGTGTCAAGTTTTTATTATTTCTTGCAACTCTTTATTATCATGCATAACATCGACGAATTTTTTTTATTGATACTTTATAGGAGTCACTTTGATCCGAATTAACAGGTTCCTCACCCCCTTCCAATTCTAAATTCTTAAAAAGATCATTGTTATAAAATTTTCGTTTTGTTGGTTCGCATTCGATGTCCCAGTTAATAATTGTTTTCCGCTTATGACTCTCGGGAACAGTGGTAAGTTGATAATACATTTTTACGACATAATTTTTACGATAAAAAGTCATCTGGGTATATGGATAATATTATGGTAAAACACATATATGTATTTTAGAGGGCAGTTGGTCGAGCGCTAACAAGTAAGTGCTACCAACCAAACAACTTAAAAATAAATAAGCAAGTTCATGGCCTTCACCAAAATAACGAAACGAAATTATTCGTAACCCGAGTCGAAATTTAGGCCTTACTTTGAACCTGTGACTCCTACCTTAGTAGGCGCTGTGAGCAGTAGGGTACGTTCTAAATAAGGAGTGAATTCAATGCAATATAGACCCTACTTTGACGCTAAAAGTGTCCGAAATCGGCCGTTTTTCCACGTTTAGCGTCAAAGTATAGGGTCTGTATCTAAGGCACATTAGACCCCCTTTTGAGCCTTCACCTACTAGATGTAGGGCTTGTGGCGTCAAAGCAGGTTCTCTATAATCTCACACCATTATGGATGAATAAAAATAACATTTGTTATTTATCAAAAAAAAATCAAATAACATCTTTGATATAAATATCAAGGATATTCGCAATTATTTCATAGTTATATTACTCATAATATTTTTCAATTATGTCGCTAATGCATAGTACACTGAAAAATCCGCAAGTATTAAGGATCGAACCCGAGTTCGCACGTACTCAGTTTATTTACCAAACGCTCTAACCGATTCACCTAACGGAGCGCGTTAGAATGTCTTCGATAAAATTGCACTTGTCCAATACTTCAAGGTCCAAAATCTTTTTAAATACGAAACAATTATTCGAATAATGACTTTTTTTAAACTTTTTGTGGTTTCAAATATTTGAAACCATTTTTGAAGAGTACAATATAAGTTTTTTCTGTTTTTAGAAGTATTCACCGTTATACGCTTCACAAGAAATTGAGGCTGGATATTTATATTTGATTTTCTGCAATTTATGATTTAAATGAATACAATGTCAAAAGTGGCGATTTTAAAAACAATATTTTTTTACTTCTTTATTAAGCAAAGACTTTAAAAAACTCGTTCGGCATCATAACTAATGCAATTAAACTAACAAATACAAATATTTAGTTTAAGATTCAACCTAATAATCATCAGGAAATAAGTTGATATTAACAATGACATCACGGAAAAAGTAGATAGTTAGATTCACTTTTATGTATTGTTAACTTGAAGTTTACTTGTTCGCATTGTACAAGAAACAATTCAAATAGCTTTTGATACTGAATGAGATAGCGATCTCAAAATATACAAAACCTTAAAGTCAGCATTACTACTTCAAATTGTAAGAAGAAAGATTACTAGAACAAGTAGCTTCAATAACTATTTGAAATAGTACAGTTGAACATGTAAACTGTATGAATAACTAATTTTCATAGTAAGCAAAGAACTGTGAGTTTGACTTGTCCAAGTGAGTTCGATCCTCTCTTTCGCATTGCAATAGGCACTGTGCGAGATTGTCAGCCTTACTATTTGAAATTGCAAGTAAGATAAAAAAAAAAAACTGACAATCTCGTAAATAAAAATTTAATATATATAAAAAAAGAGGGGCTTTTTTTAACTTGAGACATTGCAATATCTCATAAAGTACGCATCCTATGAAAAAATTTCCGTAATAAAAACTTTTTATTTTCGAGGGGGAAAAGCGACTTTTAAAAAATGTACCACACCCCCCAGGAGGCAGGAGTGGGGGTAACTTTGTAATTTCAAATGGGAACCCCAATTTTTTATCACAGATTCAGATTCTCCTTTATGAAATACGTAAGTTTTATTCGAAATTTTTGTTTTGTTGAAATTACAAAGTTACCCCCATTCCCGCCTCTTGGGGGAGGGGGGGGGGGGGGTTAAATTTTTTAAAATTTCTTTTCCCCCCCCAAAAAAAAAATTTTTTTTTTGGGAAATTTTTCATAGGATGCGTATTTTTTGAGATATTTCGATGTCTCAAGATAAAAAAACACCCTGTATATATAAATATATATTTTATAAAATAGAAACTATTTCATAATGTTTTCTCTTTCATCATAATATTAGTTGAGATGATAATTATAAATAAACATAGTGAATAACTCTACTTTATACTTCAATAATGTTTTTTTGTTTTGTACAAAATTTTCAGAATTTAAAAATATTCTGAAGAATTATAGAACAAAGAATACTTTTTTTACATTATTTCTACTATGCAATTTCCCGCTTATCATATTATTAATTTCTTATAGTACTAAAAATGACTAGGGTCGTACTTGATTAAGCCACCCAGTTTCAAATATTATATTATTTGGAAGAATTTTTTTTTAGTAGAATAATGCATTGTTTTCGACGTATCATTTTTTGATACATTAATTAAAAAATAATTTGTAATAAAATTTTAGTTCAAATTGATTTCCAATTTTACCGTAGTTATAATATTTTTTACCTTTTCACATTGATATTTGTGGAAATTACTATCATTTAATGAGAAAAAACAAAATTTTATTTTTTTTTCAGATTTTTAACAACAATAAAATCTACCATACTACTTTGATATCGCGATCTTTAATATTAATTTCTCGGAAACAAATAATTTTTTTGTAATAAAGAGTTTTTTATTCTAATTCAGCATCCCCATATCTTATGAGAAAAATTTTATTTTTGCAAAAAATTTAAATTTGAATCACTATTCAACGTTTGTCCCATCTCAATATAGTGATTTCGATTTCGCATTTGATATATTATTACGATGTTTAAACTATTTTTCATTTATATATGAGTTATGTAAATGAATCTTGCGTTTCAAATCATGTGAGATGATAATAAAATCAAATTAAAAATTCCAAAAATTTCATTCGAAAACATTTTTTCAAGTCTTAATTTTCAATAATACAAAATATGTACTTTTTAAAAATTGTAATTTTAGTCATTTTATAATACTACTGTTACGTCCAACGTAACGCAATTCCTATTTTTTTTGTTTCCTCCTTTTATTTTAAGATCAGAAGGATCTTAACTAAGGGATGAGGAAAATAACTCAATTGAAGGAAGAGTTAATATAATATTTAGAGGATTTATTAATAACATGTTCATTACAATATTGAGTTCATTGATGACATTAGGGGTTGGTGATAGAAATCTGCATGGTGTGATACCTGTTAAATCTTGCTGTATTCCAAAAGATGTATGTTGTCCGATGAACTTGATTCTTGGTGAGTAGGCGAGGTTGAGATGATGATCTTACAACACTGGGGATCACTTGGTTTAACTGGGAGGGACCCGACGATGAGTTATGGCGTGGTGCAACTGAAGCAGCGCGACTGATTTGAAGAACTAAATCGAACGGTTGAACTGAACTGGACTGAACTGAAGGGTCCTTCGATGGGGCCCAGGTTATATAACGCCCAAACTCGTGAATCATCGTGGAAATCCTTGACACTAACGCCTTTCTATTCGGAAATTCGGCGTATGGAATATAATCGGTCTAATTAACCTTCTACTGGTCAACAGAAGCTAGGAGATGCGTGGCAAGTTATGACCTGCACTGTTAAAAAAATCTGATCGAAATTTAATATACATGTGAGTAAAGTCATTTGCACATACCGTACATTAATTTTAATATACCATCATGTTGTAAAATTAATATACATGTATATTAAAGTCGGTAAAACAGAGTGCGTGAAAACAACAAGGTCTTTGATTCCTTCAGATCCTGTCAAATATTAAAAAATAAAGGAATAACCTTGAATTCGTCGACTTAATTCCTACTTACAATTAAAGTGCAACGTACGGGTGGAATTTTTTCTAAAATTCGCTGTCAATGTTAGAATTTTAACGTGAGTAGAGGTGCTTGGAGGTTAGGTTTCTTAATTATTTGTTTAATTGAAATTTTCTCTTAAAACCCAGTGTAATTTATATTTATCTAGGAGAAGATATATTATGTTTGATTATTTATAATTGAAAATTGCTGCCAAAATTGTTTTTAATTTGTGTAAAGTGCAAATATCTGACTTTTCTGATAAATGATCAATATGCGGTATATGAAATTTAATAAAATAGTCTCTTAATGGCGATTTCGTATACCTAGATTTTAGATTTGATATACAAATGTATATTAAATGTATATTAAAATTGCAAACATTTTTAACAGTGTGTTCAATGTCGCACGTTGATATTTCGGCGCGTGTCATACAAATAGCTTAATTTACATTCAGCGCAATCTTCCGGATCCTTCAGGTGCTTCCTATAGATTCTTAAATTAATCGATCCTGTCAGGCTAGATCCTGATTTATATCAATATTTCGGCTCGAGTCATACGACTAATGTAATAAATCTTTTTCAGTAGCCTCGTGGTGTCCTTACTCGAATCGTACAATTTAAAAGATCATTCGATGTAGGCGAGTTGATACTTGTTTTCGTTTTGACATTGATTTCGAGTGTATTTCCTGATTCACATAATTTGGTAAGATTTGAGGCGCAGCAGTTCAAACTTAACCTTTACATAAAGTAATGAGTTATTTTGTTTGTCTCTAGTCGCGGGACGTGACACCTCCCCCCTTAGGTCGAACTATAGGGGTGCAACCACCATGTTCGATAAAAGTATGAACTCAGTGCTAGATCATAATTACATGTTTTATTTGACTGTGTGTAACTTGTACAATGATTAACTAGCGCATATGCGAGAAAATCTCAAAGAGAATTGACAATAATTTGGTAAGTTGTAGTAACATTTTCTAGTCATCCTTAAAGATTGATGGATTGCACATTTAGTAATCGATAATTTCTGAAAAGATTACAATAAAATATAAATTATAAAATTTAAACATCTGTAGTCGTGTAGTAATGTAATAATAATAAAAAACGTAGTCATACAGAAAGGAATATAATTTCAAAATTCAAACATTCATAACTGTAGTATCATTAAAAGTCATATTCATGCGTTAAATGATAAAATTTCATGATCATAGAGTAACAATATAATTCGATTATTATAATGCATAATCATGTAGAAAATGAATATAATCTAAAATTCAAAACATCCATAACCATAATATAATTAAAATTCATATTCATGCGATTATTGATAAAATGTCATAATCAGAGAGTAACAATATGTTTCGCATAATCACATAGAAAAGGAATGTAATCTTAAAATTTGAAATATCCATAACCATAATATATAATTAAAGTTCATATTCATGCGATTAATGATGAAATTTCATAACAGTAGTATAAACGATATATTATAGTGCCTAAAACTCAAACATCTATACAGTATTTTCACTATTTAACATATTTTTTGTTTATTTTTTTACCGCTACAATCAATGGTTGTATGACCCAGTTGGTAACACCTTTCGCACGAATTTGTCCATTTATAAAATATTGTTCGAGTTTCATTAGAAGTTGATGTGCAATAAATTTTTGCTTGTTCGGTCGGCGTATTGTGTATTGTTTTTTCAGAAAAAATAAAATCTTTTTGCAAATTCTCTAGAATTACCTTGGCGACATTTTGTTTTGCGCCTTTTTTACTGCTGGCAATTTCCCCTAAAGCAACGTATTTCTTGTGTTTTTTTGTTATAACGCATTCAGCCTGAAAAGGTGGTAATTTCGTGTAATGTTTGTGTTGCGCTATGTGTTAGTGTAATATTAGGTTCTTGGCTTGATGCTGCCATGTTATCTGTAAAAGAAAAAAATGTTTTAAACAATTTTATTTTTATTTTCTTTTTCATCACGAAAAACTTGTAGGAAAAAGAAGAGGCAAGAGAGAGAAGGCGACGTCCATATCCCCTCCCTTCCTTACTATCTTTCCTCTTCTTTTTATTTATTATTTTTATTTATTTATTTTTATTTTCTATTTTTGTTTTTGAATTTTCATTGTTGTTGGAAGAAGTGAAATATTTGCAAAAAGTCGCCGTCGGAAGAATACATTGAAGAAAATCGTTTTTCTTATATATACAGTGTGATCCTAGTTTTCCGATTTTGTCGTTAATTGTTATTTGTCGGTAATTTCTGGTAAGTAAAGTTACAATTTATTGTCTTCCAGTG
The DNA here is from genome assembly GCA_932195095.1 of Andricus curvator. Lineage (NCBI taxonomy): Eukaryota > Metazoa > Arthropoda > Insecta > Hymenoptera > Cynipidae > Andricus > Andricus curvator. The sequence goes on from CAKNYM010046635.1 coordinate 19,397, forward strand.
GATTTCGGGTAAGTTAGAAAAACAACTATTTGTTACCCAAGTAATTCTTTATAGTGTTCATTCTAAATGTGATGAATTTTTTTTTCTAATTTGTTAACGTATGCTGAATAGAATGATATATTCAAAAAGAAGGGTAGTGAAATTTTAGGCATGTAACTGAGAAGTCACTTCAACTTCGTTTCCTTTTTCTATTATTTCTTGGCTCATTAAAAATTGTTCAATGCATTATAAACAGTCGTACGCTTGACAACGAGGATATAGGATTCCTTCTTTGCAAATTTCGCAATTTAACTGAATTTTTCCTTGGTTTGCAAATCAATGTTCTAGGTTTGCGATGGAATGCCAATCAAGCTTACAATCGTATCTTTGTTTATCCGTGTTTGGTATTTCTTTGTAACAAAAAGGGCAAATGCGTTCTTTTTTAATTCGATCAAAATATAAAAATAGTGTCAAGGGATATATCGTTAAACATGAACAATTTAAAAGATAGCTGTATGTTACAGGATAATTTTGTCGACGAATGCGTCTAGTTCTTCTGACAAATTATATTTGTTTTCTTTTGGTGATGGAATCATGCTATGCTATTAGAAAAACAGCTTCTTTTTGAAATCAGTTTCTTTTAGTTACTTTCATAATAAACTTGAAAATTGTTGATCTAATGGTATTACGTTATATGGGATTTCAGGAATTAGAACGAGAGAGAAATAACATTATAATATTTTTGTTGTAAAATTATGTATGTAGATTATGACATATGGGTGTTAAATGAGACCAGAGTATGGTAGTAATGATGAAGCTGAATATGGGGACGAATTTTTGTTGATATTGACCTTCAGTGTAGTAATAAAAGGTATTTATTTAGATAAATTTCTTTTTGTGATGGGTACTAATTTAGTGGCTGAAAGGTGTCTAAATCGTTTTATGTAGATCGTAACTATTAGAGAAGATGTGGAAGTAAAGTAGAAGGGACTGCTTTTAGATACTTTAGAGAAAATTTGGAGAAAGGGTCTATGACTGGTGGGAACATTTTACTTAAATATTCGGACGTACTAGTTGAGTATATTCATTTCTTGTTGTATTTCTTGACCGTAGTTTATACGAATCTGGTTGAAGTAAGTATTATTTTTACTTTATCCTAAGAAAAATTTGTTTGTTATAATTTTAACCATTTAAAATTCAATATTAAGAGAAATTTCGAAAATAATTTGTTTTATTTGTTTTGAAAATGAAGAATTTTTTTACCATTTAATTTAATAAAAAAAAAAAAGATTTGTAGCATAGTGTTTATGCAACTTATGAGTCAGGGGTTACTTGAATTGGATGATTAAGTATATATATTTTTTCTTTTATTTATTTTTTATTTCTTTATGTTTTTTTTCCACTCTAATTTTGGTTATAATAATTTAAGTTATTTTATTTTTGTTTCAGATGGAACAACACCTTCCGGTATAATATGTAGTATATGGACAGAAACGAGCCCCTTTTGGGTATTTCTTGGTTTGGGCACCCAGAGTTCCCGGTGGTCAGAGCCGCCCATTAACGAACACTAATTTTTTGGCAAGGCAACCATACTGGAATGTATGGGACCGGATAGGTGGAATCAGGGTAGATATTATAGACGAAATTCGCGAGCTACTTGATCGGGATCGAGAGGACAGGGATGTGAATGACGATGATGCAGGAGTAAGTATGCGTTTTTGGTTTTAATAATATGAATGTGGAAAAGGAGTTTTGTTTTGATTGAAAATTTCAATTATTGTCTTTAGTATTCAATTATTTCTTTCTTTTTGCAGTATAAAACGGATTCGTTACCGCCTACTGATTCTGATTCTGACGGTCTTTCTGCTGAGGATGAGGATGATCCTATTTGTAAGGATTATAATTCATATGGTGCTTTATAACTGTAATAATTATCTATTGTAAATTTATCTACTTTATTGTAATAATTACCTATTGTAAATTTGTCTACTTTATTGTGATAATTACCTATTGTAACTTTATCTACTTTATATATAATAAATGATTTTCTCTAGTCGAGGTGGTTTTTATTAAAATAATAAATATGTTTCCAACATTGATTCCCTATGGTCATGTATCAAATTTTAATGCAAACGAGTTTATTCTCATGTATATTAAATGTGTTCATTGTCGTAAAATGAAAAAGATAATGTGTCTAGAAGGGGTATTGTAACGCTACTTAATGGTGTTCCTTGTTTTTTTGCTATTTTTCATTATTTCAAGGTCTAATTTGTATTGATCTTTTAGTTTTTTATTACTTTTTTTTAATTTTTAATAGTATTATTGCAACTAGTATAGTTACTAAGGTTAGTACCATGGTTAGAGTAAGAAGTACTTTTTGCGTAAATTCTTGTTGGTGTAGTATTTAGTAGTTTGCATTTTCTATTATGAATATTTGCTTCTCGAGAAAAGATAAGGGTATGTCTTCCTTATTTTGAAATTGTTTCAGGAGTTTTTCAAACATTTTGGGTGATTGCGTAGAGTAATTAATTAAAGAGGGCGTGACATAAGTGAAGGAAAGAGATGATTGGGGCAAGGAAATAGAATGAACTAGTTCTTTCAGATTATATCGTGAATAATAGAATGGGTTAGAAGGAATTAGTTTACAGTTTGATTGTATTTGCAATATTCCTTGGTTTTGAATTTTGAATGAGTGTCTTTGGTTATCAGGACATATTAGTTGAATTTGTTTAATAGATGGGGTTGAATAAATCCAACCATAATGAATTTGTAATGGAGTCCAAATAGGGTAGTTATAGAAGTTGACATAAAATTGACATTTATAGGGATTTGATTCAGTGAACATTTTTATTTCGCAAATAGGGTTCGTTGAAACATTAGAAATTGGAACTTGTGATTCACAGAATGTTCCGAGTGTCGTTTGGTAACATGATTTAAGAAATGTATTTCCTATTGAAAAATAGGTTTGATTGAGATTAGATACTGCTAGGTAAGTAATTTGGGGTTTTATATAGATTGAAATTGTTTTGTGTATATTGAAATCCGAAATTATAAGTATAGGGTGAGGTTTAAATAGACGAAATTCATCTGAAGAGGGAATGGGTACTATTAGTGAAAAAATTAATTGATTTTCGTGGACGAAGTGTAAGTGTTTTGTAATCCTGGTTGTTCTTGTGAAGAAATTTTTGAACATGCGGTCGAAGGTGTTTGGGAGTGCTAATGTACGGGGTGATGGGATTTGCGTGGATTTATCTTTTCGCTTTTTTAAAGTTATTCGAGGGCATTTATTTGTTGTGTGTGTTTGTGTATTACAGTATTTACAGGAATTTTCCCAAGCGACTAACTTTGGGCGAGGATCAGTTTGTACTTCCTGATCTACCATTTTTGTTTTTCCCGTGTAAGTTTCTGAGTTAACATTCTCGCAGAGGTCATATTTTCGCATTAATAAACGGAGGGTATCTAGTGCAGCTTTACTTTCAGCTGATTCTTTTGTAGCGCCTGTTTGAATTACTAGGTGGTCGTTAACAGTTATTTGACATAAGAAGAAGGAATCTGATCTTGAATGTTGGTCTTCATATTTTATAAATTGAGCTTCCGGTAGTCCGTATCGAATTAGGAAATTCTTCAGTATCACAACGTGATTTAACATACCCAAGGAAGTGTGCTTTCGTTTTGTATATCTTGTGGCGCGTGGGCGTAGTTCAACAGGGGTTTCCATCATTAAGGTGGTTTCCTAAGATATAAGGAATTTGTTAGAATTTATTATATTGATTTGGTGCCCTGTATCCAAATTTTATGCACTTTTTGTAACTTTGTACTGTGCTCTTTGATGTGCTAGGAGAAGGGTCCAATTGAGAATTTTGTGAGCGTGAAAAATAGAGTTTTCTACAAGGGGTTGGGATTTTATTTTATTGTTTTGTAATAACTTTTGATTTGAGGACCTTCAGTCTTTTGTTTATTATTTATACCAAAATTGTTGATTTTTGGTGGAGAGTTTATAAAAGTAGCGTTGTTGGGTGAGATATGTAAGTTTTTTAGATCATTTGAGATTTTTTCTTCATTAACTTTGTACAAAAGATCTCTTCGAGTTATTAAATTAATAACTTTAATTGCCGCAATGTTTTTTGCTTCTTTACCATTATTTGCTATTCCCGTTTGTTTGATGTTTTGGATTGTGCAGATTGCAATCCATGTTGTATTTTCTGGTGATGTTTTTATATTTATTGTTGCTTATTGTGCGTTTGAAAGATTATTATGAGTACAATATGCTTGAAGTTTTTCGCAATTCGTGTTACTAAATGTTGGTTGAAATTGTTCATATCTACTTTCATTACCGTTTGTAATAAGGAAATATAAACTTTTGGCTGCGTTTTGTTTAATTAATTCTTCCTCTTTGCCACTACTGACAATTCAAAAATTCTGGTATTTTAACTTTCTTGAGAACTGGTATTGGTTAATTGCGTTATGAGTGATTTTTAGATTGTAATCTAGTGGTTGTTCTCCCCTTCGTTCCATGAGCTTGTTTAATAGGGTGACGTAACCTTCGTGTGACATGATTGTTAGATTTTTATAGAGTAATGTTGACTGTTAATTTCTTCGGTAAGTTGTGATTGCGGATAGAGAGTGACTTCCGTAGTAGTGTGATCTTTACCTGTATTACTGTGTTGTGTTTTGTCGATCTGAATTTTTGTTTCTGGTCCTATTTGTTGGGCTTCTAATTGTGTAACAGACGGTATCGGTCCTTATGTTGGTTTTTGGTTACCTAAATGTAAAAGTAAATTAGTAACTGAATCCCACAGAGCTCCTAATAGATGAAATGACCAGCCGAATAATGTATGTAAGGCGTATCCGTGTATAAGTGTGTCTGCAATTAATTTTATTCCTCTAATTATGATTATGATTCCAATTAGTCCTGCGCTAGTAGTGCCAAAGTTTGTGAAAACTGTCCAAAACCTTCCCCAAGCTGATTCTGCTATTTTGTCTAATGTTTCTTCCTCTAAAAGGTTGAATACTGAGAATCCTTGTTTATTTGTTGGTTCTCCCATTACCCCTCTAACTATATTATTCAGGACCATGGGGTTTTCAGCTTGAAACATAATATGTTTGCGCAATTTTTCTCTGATCATTTTGTGAGTAGATACCGCTTGTAGCTAATGACGATGGATTCGTGTATTTCCACGTAGGTTTTGTTTTGGGCTTCATTATATCAGGTGTTGGCCCTTCAATAGGAGTGGGTAACATTTTAAACCACTTTTCGCGAAAGAAATACTTTGGAGCTATGAATGTGTTGCAATTTATTTCGGTGCCTGATTTTGAAATTATATGTGTTATTGGAGTGAGAAAAAATGTTTTGTTCCCTATCAGAATTGGAAGTTGCATATAACATTCTTTAGTTTCGCGAAAAGTAACTTCTACGGGGACGCACTGAATAAGATGAATTACTTCTCCGGCCACTATTGACATGTCTCCTGGTCCTTTCATAAGGTGGTAAGCAAACTCGCCGGGTGCTTGGCTAGCTAGAATTAGTGAATTTTTTAGGATTTGTTGTTCCAGTTCACATTTTTGTACTAGAACGTCACGATAAAGGCGTTTCACTTCTGTGCGAATGTGTCTTTCAACGTAAACGAATTTTGAATTTACATAAGTAAATAAATCCATGTTATGAACTCATGGGCCATTATTTTTCAAAAAGGGTGTTTCTTGTTTCGTTTCATAAATTAATAATTTTGGGTGTTCAGTTCGAAAAAATAAAATGTTGCATACAGGTATTATTGATTTGTATGCTAACACGAAAGTTATGTCATCGGTCACGAAAGAATATATTGTTTCTTCATTATCCGTAGAATTGTCGTACGTTTTATTTGCTATTCCTGTATAGAGTACTTCATATTGGTTAAAGTTGCATGTGTCAGGTGGTATTGGATTCCAGAAGGTGTGGCCTCCTTCTACATCGATAAAAGTAGATTCAGAAGCTATGCATGAAACTCCTGAGCTTAAGCAGATTTTATTTTCATTCAAGTTGATTGAAGTGTAATATTCTCGTAGTGAAATTTTATAAGTAACTTCGACTATAACTCTATCCCAAGTGCCGTAAGGATCACAAAAAGGTTCCAGAACAGTATCCGTTATTTTCTTTTATTCCAGTTATTGTTATAGTGTAGGAATAAGAATTATTGGGTTTCAGATTAAAAATCTGTGACCGCAATCATATCCCACGATGGCATTAATAGGAGGTGGTTGAAGTGAATATGTAAGAAGTAGTGCCACGAGGAATTCTTGAGATCCCATATTCTGGAAAAAAGGAGGTTCCAGTTAGGAATTTGTCCACCTTTTCTAATTATTATGATAATGCTTAATAATTTTATATCATTCTAATAATATTTTATGCACCTATTTTAGAAGAGCCACCATGTCTGCCAAAAATACATGTCCGGATTGGCGTAAACTAAGTATCAAATTTTTGTAGGCGTCCGGTCCTCGTGTCTTGGTTTTTAAAATTATGTCTCTAATTGTATCAGGGTTGCGCAGATCCTTTGTCCATTCAGGAATGTTACAGTCTGTGTGGCCAAAAATTCCGGTTTCAAACAAGAATGGCCACAGGATAATCATGTCAACATGATATGCTATTACATCAATAAGGGAGTCCAGACGTCTGCGGTCATTAGGATCCATGTTTACTCTGAAATAATTATTGATCGATTTCTTTGTTGTATTTTTTTGTTCATTGATTCTTTTATTTTTATTTATTTGTTTATTGTATTTCATTTTACTCCATATGTGCTAAGACATCCGCTAAGGAGGGTCTTAAGCACAGGATTAATCTTCCATAGGAATTTGTCCCTTGGTTTTTGATTTCTGTTATTATTTCAAGAATAGTATTTGGGTCTGTAAGATTTGCTGCCCATTTAGGAATACTAGGGTTATCTCTATCTAAAAGTTCTGTGTGAAATAAATGTGGCCAGATTTTAAATAAATCGATTTTATGATAAAATACTGTCATCAGTGAGTCGATGCGTTAGCATTGTACCGGATCCATCTGAAATAGACGCGAGGGATGCATTTGTTTTTATTTCTGAATATTGATGTGAGATGTTTTAAGTCTATTGATATGCACTACACTTGGTTTTCCTTGAATATTAATTTTCACGTTTCCTTTTCCTAAAATGTCTAACACTACATGAGGGCCTTTTTAATGATTTTCAAGCTTTTTTATTTTTCCTCCTTTTAATAGAAATACACTATCTCCAATTTTTACTTCTAGGGGGTTTGTTTTCTCGTCATGGTACACTTTAGATTTTTCTTTTGCGGTTACGAGGTTTTCTCTTGCTTCTGCTCTCATTTCATGAAGTTTTGTTACAAAGTTTATTAAGTAATCGTCGTATGTTTGCAATTTTTCATGCTGTGATGGGGGTTCGCTGGAGGGTTCACGAGCTAATTTACCGAAAACTAATTCGTACGGGGTGCACCTTGTGCCGTCGTGTACGCTGGTGTTGTATGAGAACATTGCTAATTCAAGCCAATCGTCCCATTCTGAGTTTTTAGATACGAATTGTTTTAGGTATTCTCCTAAAACGTGATGTGAACGCTCGAGTGATCCATTTGATTGTGGGTGAAAAGCCGTGGTCCGAAATTGTCTTATTCGAAAGCGTTTTGCTAATCTTTTTAAAAAATCGCTCAAAAAATCTCTACCTTGATCTGTTAGTACTCCTTTAGGGGATCCAAATATACAAATAAACTTTTTCACAAAAGCATCGGCTATTGTGCTAGCTTGGTGATTGGGAAGGGGGATAGCCAGTGAGTATTTTGTAAAATTGTCTTGTATCGTAAGAATGTATAAATTTCCTGAATTTGTTGCGGGTAATGGACCAACAATATCCATTGATATTTTCTCAAAAGCTGTAGTGGGTGTATCCGTGATCACCATAGGGCTTTTCGTTTTCACCCGAACTAATTTCTTGAGTTGACATTGTAAACAACCTTGAATATATTTTTGGATATCTAACTTCATATTTTCCCAATACAATTTTTGACGAATACGATTATATGTTTTTGTAACGCCTTTATGTCCTCCTAGTGCTGATGAATGAGCTTCTTCTATCAACTGTGATCTTTGTTCCTTTGTGGGATACTGTGTTATCCCATTACAAACTATAATCTTCGAAGATGAATCGAAAAAAAATGTATCAAATGTAAATTTAATTTCATCCCATGGTATATGATTGATTTGTGAAGTCCTTGCAACACTTATTGACCGTAGGTTCAGCTTCGTAGCTAATGCATGTAATGAAAAAATTGATAATTTAATGCTATCCAAAGTGTCTGATAAATTTTCTTTTGTGTTTTCTTCGATTGGGAGAGCTAAATAATAATAGCCCCCCTTTTTGATTTCTTTTACCATTCCTTTTTGTAAATTATTCAAACTGGGCAAAACTCCTTGTTTTGCTAACGCCCTTGATCCATTGTCACGGGGTGTGCTATCCGTAGTAGTAAAATAAACATAATTGTCTTTTCGCATAGTCAGTTGATCGCGACATTCAATTATATTTTTTGTATTTGAAATTTCTTTTGCTGGTAGCAATTTTTTAGGGAGGGTTTCTGAGGGTGGGGGTTCTTCTTCGTTTCCAACATTTTGTGAATTGCTTTCGTTGTCCATTTGAAGTGTTTCGTTCATTTCGAAATCATCTAGAGCTTCTTCATATATTTCGTCTTCAGATTTTTCTTCTTCGGAAGGGGCTTACTGTTTTTCTTCATCCAAATTTTCTATTATTTCTTCTTCTGAGGTGGAAAAATAATTTTCACTTTCAATATCTTTGTGTATTGATTTTCGAAGTTTAGTAGCGTCAGGCTTATTGGTACCTTTTTTCTTCTTTTTTTTTTGCTTGAGCTTTTTTCAAAAAATCTAGACATTCGGGATCAGAGTCAGAGGCATATCCATTTTTTGATAGGTTTTGTTTTTTCTTGTTTAATGTTGATAATTTTTCATTTGCTTCTTTCTTGGGTCTTTTCTTTCTTTCAAGTTTGCAGGGGTTATCATTTGAATTTACTATTGGTGTTTTTCTTGGTCTACCTCGGGGTCTTTTTATGCGAGGTTCAGGAGTTGGGGATTTTTCTGGGTTCGGTTTGGGTGTGTCTTCTTGTTGTTTCCTCTTTTGTCCCCTGGTAACCATGGTTTTCCATGGTGATTGTTCGTACTTTTTGCCTAGTCCCGGGCTTAAGAGAAGAATCGTCATGAAAAGGAGCTTTGAAGCTGTGAGTTTGAAAGAATTAGGATATTTAACTATATCTTTCTTAATTTGTTTGAGTGATTCTTCATACAGTGATTTATTAAATGTTTCTGGAAGTTTAGCATTAACATCGAATTGTGAATCATTAGATGTTTCGCTAGAATCGGAATCAGAATCTTCGGTAAGCGCTGTATCAGATTGAGTAGGTTCTTGATTTGTTTTTTCATTTTTTTCTCGAGTAGTCATGAATGTGTCGATTTCCTGAATTTTAGAATAATTTTCTCCGTTAGGGGTTGGATTTCTTGATAAGGCGTCCGCGTTGACGTTCATTTTTCCTGCCTTATAAATAACATCATATTCGTATTCTGCAAGTTTTAGTCTCCAGCGTGAGACTCGCGAACAAGGGTCTTTAGAATTTCGGAACCAAACTAACGGTTTATTGTCTGTCACTAGGGTAAATTTTCTTCCCTACAGATAGTGGCGAAGTTGAGTTACACAAAAGACTATTGCGAGAGCTTCTTTTTCATAGGTGTCGTATTTCTTTTCGGTGTCATTTAGGCTGCGTGATAGGTATGTTATTGGTTTATCTTTCCCTATTTTTCCTTGTGATAATATACCTCCTACTGCAACTGCTGAGGCATCTGTTGTGACTAAGAAGGGTTGAGAAAAATCTGGTCGCTGCAGAAGTGGTTCTTCACATAATTTTGTTTTCAAAATAACAAATGCTGTTTGTTGGTTTCCTGTCCATTGGAAAGGTTCGTCCTTTTTCAGAAGTTGATGTAGGGGTTTGGGCAATTTTTCCGAATCCATCAATAAATTTGAAATAATATCCCGCTAACCCTAGGAATTGTTCAATATTTTTGTGTGTTTTTGGAATTGGGAATTCTTTTACGGCTCTTACTTTCCTTTGGTCTGGACGTACTCCGTCCTTATCAATTATGTGTCTTAAATAACTCACTTCAGGTCGTAAGAATTCGAATTTGTCGGGCTGCAGTCGTAAATTTGCGGTCCTAAGACGTTGCGCTAGATTATTAAATTTTCTTTCGTTTTCCTCTAGGCTATCAGCGTATATAATTATATCGTCGAGATATACAAAAAGTACGGTTCCAATTAATCCTGTTAAAGTTAAATCCATTAACCTTTGAAAGGTTGCGGGGCTGATTTTAAACCGAAGGGCATTCTGTCAAACTCATAGTGACCATGTGGTGTAGAAAAAGCGGTTTTATGGGAATTTTTAGGGTCCATTTTTATTTGGTGGATTCCGGTGGCTAAGTCAAATACCGACAAGTATCTTGCAGATCTTAATGAGTCAAGTATGTCGCTTATGTTAGGCAATGGGTAAGAATCTCCGATTGTTTTGTCATTTAATTTTCGAAAGTCAAGGAACATCCTCCATTTTATTTTTCCTTTTGAGTCAGGTTTTTTTTTAACTATCCTAACAGGAGTATTATATGGTGATTGTGAGGGTTTTATTATGCCGTTATTTAATAGTTCATCAACTTGCCTCGTAATTTCTTCTTTGTGAACAGGTGGAAAACGATACTGTCGTGAAAAGATTGGGCAATCATCTGTTGTTGGAATGGAATGTTGTAACATATTAGTGGCTTCAAGGGGTTCTCCTGGAATTTGGAATCTGTCTGCGTGGTTGGTAACCAATCTTTCTATGTGTTTATATTCGTCTTGATTTAGATGGTCTAAACGTAGAAGTTTTTTAATACATTCTACCCTATCTTCACCCGTAATATTATAAAATTGGCATGGATTGTTAAAAGAGTTATCTGTTTTTAGAAAATTATTGAGTATTCCGTTGGTTATATCATCCTCATTCAGTTCCTCAGAGTCACTAAATTTTTTGGTGTTATTAAAGGTCAGTTCTTCAAATTCTTCCAGCTTAATTGTCGGAATAGGTATTGTTACTGCTGTTTCGTTGGTATTTGTAAATTTCAAATATGCTTCACCATCATAATTTCTTACTACTGCGTCTCCTGCATAGATTCTATCTTTTATGTGTAATCGGGGAATATAGCCTCCATTTGTGTTGGTTTTTTCAATATGAACAAAAAATGTTGTAACTGTTCGAGCGGGAATGGTTCATATTTGATTTGATTCAAAAGGATAATGATTGTTCCTTATTTCCAGGCATTTTGAAGTATAGTTTATGTTTGCTTTATTGTCGCAAAAAAAATCAGATCCTAGTACTCCATCTTCGTCAATGGGGACTTCATTAGGGATAATGTTGAATATTGTTGGATACCCTAACATATTTAATTTCAATTGTCCTAATATGTAGAGCGATAAGGTGTTAATTCCGGTAAGTTTTAGCATGATTTTTTCATCTATTGGTATTTTAGGGTTTATAGCTTTCAATTTGATTAAATTTCGACCTGCGCCAGTATCGATCGTCATTCGTGCCGGATTTATTAGACCTTCCGCAGATATTATGATTGACGGGATTTTGTTAGGATTGGATAAGTTAACTTTAGTGGTTGGTTGATTGTTGAAGGTGGATGCCGTTTGTTCTTGGTTTAGTCCTCCCTCAGAGCATCCGTGCTGCGGAGACCACTGGAGTTTCCCTGGTTCTGTGGTTCTTGGTTTTGTTGTTGGTGTTTTAGTCTTAATTCGCAACTTCTTACCATATGCCCGGTTTTTTTGCAATAATTACAAATAACTTCTGAATTAGGGGAGTACCTTTTATCGTTTCTATTCTGATTATTTTCGAATGTTCCTGGGTCCAATTTTCCGTTTGGTCTGTTATTATTATAATTATTATCTCTTGAGAAGTTATTATTATTATAGTCATTGCTTTGATTGTTATAATTATTATTTCTGTATCTTGGGAAGTTGTTACTGTTGGTATTGCGATTGTTTGGTAAACTGTTATTATTATTGTAGTGAGGATTTCCAGAGAAGTTGTTATTATTGTTGTAATTGGGGTTCCTTGAGAAGTTGTTACTGTGGCTTTAGTTAGGGTTCCTTAAGAAATCGTTATTATTGTTGTACTTGGCGTTTCTTGAGAAATTGGTACTGTTATTGAAATTAGGGTTTCTTAAGAAATCGTTATAATTGTTGTAATTTGCGTTCCTTGAGAAATGGTTATTGTTATTGTAGTTGGGATTTCTTAAAAAGTTTTTATTGTTGTAACTAGGGTTGCTAGAGAAGTTGTTACTATTACTGTAATAAGGATGTTTTGAAAAGTTGTTATTATTGTTGTAATTGTTATTAAGATTCCATTGTCGTTGTCGGTTTTGTTCATTTAATTTTAGTGGTTGTTTATTATTAATAGTTTTTTGAGCCTTTTCCAAATGAAAACATTTTTCGGTTACATGACCGGGTTTTTTGCAAATTAAACATATTTCTCTTGATAAGTACAATTGGTTAATTTTTCCCGTGCCACTGTTGATCAAGGTATTGTTTTTTTGGATTTTCCCTTCTCAATGCAGAGCGGGCAGCTACATTTCTTTCGATGTCTATAGTGTCGTTAATTACTTCCCTAATTGTTGGCTTTTCTCTTACGCTGATTTCTAAATCACGTCATAATCCGTGGATAAAACACTGAATTGCGTCTCTTTCTAAATTTGTTCTGAACGTGTTGTCTACCTGTCCATTGTTACTTATTCTGTGAACGTCTTCTATTTTGTCGGCTACTTCTTTTATTCGCGATGCATAGGAGGGCACATTTTCATTTTCCCACATATATAGGTTTCCTAATTCCCCTTGCCATTGGTAAACACTTTTAGCGCGGGCATATATTCTTTTAAGTTTATCGATTAATTCCTCAATAGTGGCATAGGTAGTCCTATAAATACATTTTCGTGCCTCACCTGATAATTTTCCTCTTAATACGCGGGCTAAATTTTCTTGAGCGGGGGCGGTTGGTAACATGGCCTTTGCTTCGCGGCACCCTTCAATAAAATTCGATAAAGGGATGTTACTTCCGTCGAACATCGGAACTACTTCTAATGCGTCTCTCAGGGATACTTGCTGGTTATTAGGTAGAGCCATCTCGTTATTAATAATTTGTTGCGCGTTTTCTCTAAAATTATTATTATTATTTCCTTGATTTAATTGTTCGGTCTCACTGTTATCATCGTCGCTATCGTTATTTCTGAAAATTGATGTACGCGTAAGGGAGGTTTCCTTTACGTTGATTACAGTTTCATTTAATTGAGCGTTTATTGTACTGCTAAATAATTTTAGATCTTCGATGTTAGGGCAAGTATCTTCGTTTGTTAAGGTTCTGTCTTGGGTTTCGGATCCCGTAATAATACTAGTATTGGCGGTGAAAGGGTCACACCAGCTATTCGGAAAGCTACTTGCTTCAGTTTTTTCACCAAAAGGGTTAATATCGAAAGTTAACGTTTCATCTAAGCAGAGATTTTGTGACAAAGGGATGTTTATTTTGGGTTTAATGGGACCCGTTTGGTTTTCTTCAACTAATTTTGCGAGTTCAGTGTTATTTTTAGTTTTGCTTCTTGTAATAGGGGTTTCTTTATTTTGGGGTTTCCCTAAATTATCGAATTCTGGGTCTGACATATGTCGTCATAATAAATATTGTCACTGGGCTGAAGTAAGGGTTTAGGATTGTAAATATTTAGGTTCTATATGTCGAAACGGGTACGGAAGAATGCGCAATGTTAAAAAATGTTGGATTCCACAAAAACACATAATTTCAAAATGTTTAGTGCAATGGCAAGAATATATAAATCGATTGCAAAAAACACACAAATTTCAAAATATTCGATACAATGATTAAAAAAAACAAATAAATGGCAAGAATAAATAAATGGATTGCACAAAACATATAAATTTCAAAAATGTTCAATACAATGATTGAAAAACCACATCAATGGCAAGAATAAATAAATGGATTGCACAAAACATATAAATTTCAACATGTCCAATACAATGATTGAAAGAACACATAAATGGCAAGAATATATGAATAGATTGCACAAAACATATAAATTTCAAAATGTTCAATACAATGATTGAAAAAGAAACACATAAATAGCAAGAATAAATAAATGAATTGCACAAAACACATAAATTTCGAAATGTTCAATACAATGATTGAAAAAATGTTTCTATAACACCTGACATGAATAATTTAGTTTGATTGTACAAAATGTACAAATTCAGAAATGTTAAATTCAATGATCGGAAACACGTAAATGGCCAAGTAAAATGAATAATGAAATGATTTTCCAATTTCAACTGTTATTCTTAGTAACTTAACAGCTGAGATTGTTATTTGAATCGTAAGAGGCTAGAGCGCACTTATGCTCAGGTTCCTTTTATGATTTACATGAGTACACATGTGAATAGAATGTTTCAAAATCATAGCACATAAAGTGTAAGGTATTGCATTGAAAAAGTTGAAACAATATAATTATATAAATATGTGAGTATCAATCAGTAAAAGTTCTTATACATTCAACTTACCAACCCCGTGTGTCATATTTCTTTGAAAAATAAAAAAAAATTTCTTTCCAAAAAAAAATTTACTTGATGTATTCCAAAAGATGTATGTTGTCCGATGAACTTGATTCTTGGTGAGTAGGCGAGGTTGAGATGATGATCTTACAACACTGGGGATCATTTGGTTTAACTGGGAGGGACCCGAGGACGAGTTATGGCGTGGTGCAACTGAAGCAGCGCGACTGATTTGAAGAACTAAATCGAACGGTTCAACTGAACTGGACTGAACTCAAGGGTCCCTCGATGGGGCCCAGGTTATATAATGCCCAAACTCGTAAATGATCGTGGAAATCCTTGACTCTAACGCCTTTCTATTCGGAAATTCGGCGTATGGAATTTAATCGGTCTAATTAACCTTCTACTGGTCCACAGAAGCTAGAAGATGCGTGGCAAGTTATGACCTGTTCAATGTCGCACGTTGATATTTCGGCGCGTGTCATACAAATAGCTTAATTTACATTCAGCGTAATCTTCCGGAGCCTTCAGGTGCTTTCCATAGATTCTTAAATTAATCGATTATGTCAGGCTAGATCCTGATTTGCATCAATATTTCGGCTCGAGTCATACGACTAATGTCATAAATCTTTTACAGTAGCCTCGTGGTGTCCTTACTCGAATCGTACAATTTGAAAGAACATTCGATGTAGGCGAGTTGATACTTGTTTTCGTTTTGACATTGATTTAGAGTGTATTTCCTGATTCACATAATTTGGTAAGATTTGAGGCGCAGCAGTTTAAACTTAACCTTTACATGAAGTAATAAGTTATTTTGTTTGTCTCTAGTCGCGGGACGTGATAACTTGATGAATTTTTTCTACAATTACCAATTTCGTGGAATAACACATACAGGACATTAAATTCTGCAATCCTGTTAGCTTTCCTCCCCTGTATAAACAATGTTGGCAATAGGAATCAATTGATTAGGATCGGACATTTTGAAATGTGAATTATGAGCTTTTGCCAAGGTGTCGCATTCAAAGTATATATGACCCAAATTGCATTCAATCGATTTCAGTGAAATCCGTTTCACACATAGGGCCAATACTTTATGATTTATGAATCTTTAATACAAAAAAGATTAATTTTTCACATAGTAGTTCAACTTTAAGTCAAATAATCGACTTTTCAACCAAAAAATATGAATTCTCCACGAAGCATGTTGATATGTTGATATTTCAAACAAACAATTTCATTTTGAACCAAAAAGGATACACTTTCAACCGAGAAGATTGAGTTTCTACAAAGAAAGACGAATTTTCAACAAACTGCATGAATTTTCAACCAAAAAAGTGATCTTTCAACTGAAAAATATAACTTTTAGACTTTATGATAGCAAAAAACAGTCCAAACTATAGAAGTCTGTGGTTATTATTTGCAATACTTTAGGGATGCGAAAATGTGAGAAAAGTTTTTTTTGGCTGTTCTGGTGTTTTAGAAAAGGGTCGCGGCTAGTCACTAATCTAGTCACCAATTGAGCATGTTATATTTAAACCTGATGAACTTCCTGTCAGTGCAGACGTTTTGATTGAACGTCTGATTGTATATAATGAAGGGTGGTAAATTCTTCATAGTGCACCGCAACAAGAATCTTCATTGGAAGTACGGCCTGAAACAACCTCATCACAAAAAGACAATGAGTCACTAACATCAGATGGGGCGTTTGATTAAGAAAAAGAAGGATCTGAGCATAATTTTTTGTCACACTCTCTATCAAACAGCAAAGTAGAAGAGTTCATTGTTCCTGATGGAACAGGCAATCGTTCAATTCCATCAGTTGAGACGCTTGATCAGGATGCAGACGAGTGCACACAACGAACACATACTCAAGAATGTGGATCTGAGAAAGGGCAATCCCAGATATGCAAAAGTTCTCACGAGAAGCCAATTCATCACATATGTTCGCAGGGAAACGAATCGAGAGCACGGCGCTAATGCCATAGGCAACAAAATGGAGTCGCAACTTCGAAAAAAAGTCCATTCTTTACGCAAGAGGTACCAGTGGAAGAAAAATCGCAAAATCCTGGAAATAAATATCAAAACAAGACGGCAGCTGATATTGAACAGGGCGACCCAGGGACAAAATCGAAAAGAAGAGGGAGATATATTTGTAAAGAAAGTCTACATACGACACAAAAAACTGTTTTGAAGGAAAAAATCGCGCAGTTTACAATTCCAAACAAGACATTTTTAGGAGGAGCTGAATATCCCTTATGTTCACTTGGAGAATCATCTTCTCTTGGAGCACAAAAGTGTGTTCAATGCGGCTTATGCGTACATGCGATACCGCAATGCTCAACTGGTGCACCAGGATCTTAGGAAGGATACGGGCAGTTACGGGTATGCAGAAAATGTTCGAGACAACATTCAGTTCAACCATTAGTATTCCAGAATGCCACTAACCATTAGATAGTGCCTAAAAATGGGTACCAAGGCTCAGAAGAAACAGCTCTTAATATTTCTGACAAAAGCATTGTTTCTTGTGCAGTACGCCTTTCTGGAGAGGACTTGGCAAAAGAAGAGTGGCGAGATCGTAAAAAACCCAAAAGACCATCGAGTGAATAGTATTCGGTGCCTAACCCAAGTCTGAAATTGGCTGATGTACAATGCAAAAATAAATAAAGCAAAATAGCCTTTTCTAAAAATGGATCAATACTACCGGCTCCTCTAAATTTAAAAAACCATGGAAGGGTGAGAATGGCAGAAACGTGCGCTTTTGACACCGTTGTTTCTATGAGTTTGGCCACATTAAGTGACAGTATCCATTATGGGGAATGTGTTGAAGAAATGGCAGAGGAAAATGATTTCTTCCGTTTCATGTTGGTGGAGCGGAAAAAGGAATAACTGCAGGTAACACTTCAGCATTTACCAATGGTTGCACTTTTCTCACACTCAGTGTAGCTTTTGCACCAATCCCAAAGCTCCTTTTTTTGTAGCAGAAGCTAGCAAAAATGGACATCTTTCGCAAATCTGGTGCAGAAATTTACTTTTTTCAGGTTAGATTGCCAGTAAGGAGACTCGGGATTGGTGCAAAAGCTATACTAAGTGTAAGAAAAGTGTACCCAGTGAAAGATGCTATTGATTGATATTATTTATTACTTTTTTCTCTAATGTGCGGGATACGGTTTGAACTCGTTACTTGAATTTTGCTGTTTGTAAGACGAGTACAAATTGTCAAAACTCCTGGAGTAAGCCGCGTAACCTACATGAGTTTAGGGATATTCAATTTTCTGAAGCTTAATCATTAAATCTAGGAAAAACTAGGTACTTTGAACGAAGAAGCTCCTCTTTCGAAATATGACACAGAGGTGAATACACAGTAAATCCCAGAGATATTTTTTTATCTGAAGTTGGATAAAAACGTTGCAGACAATTGACAACTACAATTATCCAACGTTAGATAATTTATATCGGCAGGCAGCTTCACAACCACATTAACAACTTTATGTATAGTTGTAAATTGTTCGGAATGTTTTTATCCAGCTTCAGATACAAAATAGCTCGGGGATTTGCTGTAAGATGTTATTTTGAAAATTGTACGCAAATTGGTAATGAATAAAATAATACATTATGAACCGATAACTAAATCAAAAAGGCTAAAAAAGCTAACTTATTCCTAATTTATAAAATCTGTCATTATTTATTCAGGCCTATCGTAAATCACACATATGTAAACGATTGCAATTATAACCGTGGATTATACCGTTTATGTTCTTGTATACGGAAATATGTTATTACAAATTTCTATGTCAAAATTTTGAAACAGTATCTTTTCTCGCAGGCACATATCATCAGAGAGCAAAGCTCATCTTACAAGCGTTTGATCCGGCCTTTAAAATACAAGTAACTGGTCTGAAGCAATATGAATGCAGCATCGTGGTTATTGAGCTTTTTGAACGACTGCAAATTCACAGCTTCATCGACGGACAATGTCGAGTAGACAGCCTATTCGAAACAACATATGCACCTTGCACATCAATGCACGAAGGACAGCAATGCCAGGGATTTAAAAGAATCCAAATTCAAACCGATGCGGATCGCATATTCATACAACTTGAGAAAGATGGTAAGCAATTTCTCCGAATTATCTACTTTTAATTTTATTCGAACATTTATAATGCTTGTTTACTTCTAAACTGGATATTTGTAACCAATAGAACACATTTGGGTTATAAAACTTCCGTTTAAAGTTAAAGGATTCAAGCCTTATCCATTTAATCCGTGAGTTGTCCAAAGGTATCCGTTTCAATACTTCCTCCGGTTTTAGGTATTTCTTTCAATTTATATACTTATTCGTTTTAACCCTTCAATCATACTTGAATCTTTTGTTGTCACATAGAAAATGTATCCGTGCTGATAGGCTTTATGCCGTGCAATCCCTGCTGTAAACCAATTATTTGCTCATCCGTTTTAATCCATAGTTTCCAATCCGTTTCTCTATTCTTATCTATTCGCCAGATACTTCGATTTGTCTCTTCACTTATTGCAAATGGAATTAGTTAAATGTTTTTTATATTTTTAATATTTTTACAGCAATTCAAAAAATACTCTTTGTCTGAAGGTGACTTTTATTGCCAAGCGACAAATTCAACTGTTTTAATATGGACGTACACATTTATTAAATTGGTTATAAGCAGAAAATAAGGTTCAATATTTTTCGTGGGTATTAGCAGCATTGTATCAATTAATTGTCACATTTCCAAAAAATCGTAGGCAATGATGTTTTTGAATTGCATTGATGAAAACTTATAAATAAATTTTTATAGTGCAAACTAATTTTACAAAGTAACAATTTTATTGTTGAGAGGAATCATCAACAAATTACTAGGCGATAATACCTGAGTATTACATTTTTCGACATACGAACTTCATTCTATAAACACCGTACACTGCCAAACACTGTTCATTCCAAACAGAAAAATTGAATTTTCAGTCTTTATTATACAAACAAACAAACAAATTTGTCCATAAAAGTTACATCTCATAATTTCATCATGCTGAAAGAGTTTGTATGTCTACAGAGAAACAAAGATTTCATTATTTTTATTATTTTGTGTAAAAAATTATGTAATGTTATCGGATGCCTGAATAGAATAAGTATGAGTATCAGTTCATAGTAATTTGTGGTTGATTTTGCTAAAGCAATTAGTTATTTGTTCTATCCCAAATACCTCAAGTGATGGACGGAGGTTCTAATCCTCCCCGTAGTGGTGTTTAGTGTTATATATGTAATTATGTCTAAATAAATATAAATTAGGTGCAATAATAATCATACTCATTTTTTTTCATTTCAACGGATGGCGGTAGGTCACTTCACAAATAGAAACGGATAAGGACGGATTGAATTTCACTCAGCTTGAATACTTTTACTTTCAGCAGGGATACTGGTTTTAAATCACAATACTTAAAAAATAATGTGATTCTTTCTTAACGTCGCAGATCTCCATGGCACATGCGATGTGAGTGATCTGCTTATGGTGTCAATATCCCAGGTACCTGAGTATATCAAAATTGAGGGTAAGACGTACACCTTGAGAGCAATTGCTTCCTTCGAGAAACGGGGAAACGTAATGAGGAGCGCAATTATTCACTACAAGGCGTACGTCAAGTGGTGAAGTTTTACACGACTTTTAGATAATTTCAGGACATAAAGACATTTTGACAGAATTTTAAGGCCAATGCTACAAATTAGAGAACTGTATTCAATGTCAAGAACTTTCAAAGTCGCATATGAAAATTTTCGAAAAGTAATCATTCATATATTAATAATA
Source organism: Andricus curvator (assembly GCA_932195095.1). Classification (NCBI taxonomy): domain Eukaryota; kingdom Metazoa; phylum Arthropoda; class Insecta; order Hymenoptera; family Cynipidae; genus Andricus; species Andricus curvator. Next base: position 39,846 of record CAKNYM010046635.1, read on the forward strand.
CGTAATTCACATCTATAGTGTGTAATCTCATGAACCATTTTTTGTAATGTAATAGAAACAATGTACTATTTTTGATACTTATATCAAAGTTTCGTCGAAAAGTCACTAGTATAGTGAAACGTATAGTAGAGGCTGCTCCGATAACGTGAAGAAGTTAATAGTAATAAAAGAAATATTTTTTTATATATTTCTTCGGCTGAATTTTTCACTTATGTAGCTGAAGCTTTACCATACTGCTGTTAGAAGCTAAATTGAGTGACTGAGAATATTTTGTGACCTATTATGGATTCTAAAAGATATTAGATTAGATTTTACGTCAAAACGTATCTGAAAACTTAACATAATGTCCTGATGTCGTGGGATTACATTACTAAGTCGTGTAAAATTTAATCATCCAACTTTCTTCGTGTACTTATCTCGAAATATTCGAAGTCTGTGTGTAAGATAGAAAACACTTGAGAATGGTTAGTGAATGATAAAGAATCAGGCTTTCTGTTGTTTTGCCTCTAACAATGATGTATGTATGTTATATGTTTGTAATATTGTTGTGAAAGTTTGGACGAAGTGCGAGTTCTCTACGATATTTTCGTTAATTTTCCAACCATGCCACATGTATATGAATATATGTATACATAGGTATATAATATTGATTCGAGATCTGGTGATGCGAATTTATGTCTATATATACTGATACAGTATATAGATTTAGATATACTCTGTGATTTAGAGCACAAGTTCACTACAATCATTAATGTGTTTGACAGTTTGCAATTTTATTTGAAAAATGCCTCCATATCGGCACTTAAGAGTAACGTATTAGTAGTAATATATTTCAAGAAGTATGCGAAAAATTATAAAGTAATTAAAAATATAGATTTTTTGAACTTATCTTGGTTGTGTTTATGTGAACGTTTCTATTTTACTTGATTGATTACGCGTTGCGCGTAGACTTGTTTAGCCACTATTGACTATGTGTGAAACCTTGAAAAGCGGTTGGAAATTACTGACAGCACAAATGGGCGTAAAGTAAGAAATTGTGTACCTAAAATTTGCATGACAACATATGAGGAACATACTACAAAATATATTTAATTTAAACTTTTCGTCAATAAAGCTTGAGAGGACTTGGAAAATAAAAAGTTAATATTACCTTTTATTGTTTAGGAGGTAGAAAGCCTTTTAAAATAGTTAGAATTCACATTTTTATTCGGAATGTTTGCATGTTTAACATATAACCTTATTCTTTATTCTTAAGCGATTACTCAGAAAGAAAGTGTAGAATATAATGGCAAAAATAAATGAAATAGAGGAAAAATTTGCTGTATTTTTACCTGCACAAATTGACAAATGAATGCACCACCCGAATTGAGGTTTAAGGGGTTTCCAGTTAAACCAGGTCAAATTTTCATCTCTTGACTGTTTATGAACAAACTGAAACGAACCTGAGCAGTGAGACGAGTTACAGCATCGTCTACTACAAAATGTGAAAATCTCCCTTAAATTGAAATATTTTGAAAACCTCTTCACTACAGTTTGATCCACATCTTCTTAGAATTCTATTTCGTTTTTATTTCTTCTTCATTTGGAAGATGGGTACAATATTTCTATTGTCGAGGGAAGGTGTCCATTTTCGCTAAGAGAATTCTGAAAAGTTTTAAATATCTCGAAAGCGGTTTAAGATAGGTCAAAAATAACAAAATTATGGCCTTATTGAAAAGGGGATGTACCCTCGAAAAACCTTGAAAAAACTCCAAGTTAATTGCTAAATCCAGCAATAATATTCAACAACCCTTAGAATCCACCCCTAGTTGTTTCAACAAAAACATTCCGAAGAAGGTCTGCAAAGTAAAAAAGCCAGAAAAACTTTCAAGTGCAAATAATTAATCAGATCACCCTAACAAAACCCCAAACTAAGTTTTGAATCCAACAATAATATTCAACAACCCTTAGAATCCACCCCTTGTTGTTTGAACAAAAACATCCCAAAGCTCTGCAAGTAAAAAGGCTAGAAAAAATGCTAAGTGAAAATAATCACTCAGGTCGCCTTCAAAAACTCCAGGTTAAGTTTTGAATCCAACGATAATATTCAGCAATCCTTAGAATCCACCCCTATATGCTTTAATGAAAACATTCTAAAGGTCCGCCAGTAAAAAAGCCAGAACAGTTTTTATGTGAAGATAATTAATCACAAATCCATCACAACGCTGCAGGCTGAGCTTTAAATCCAATAATAATATTTAACAACCCTTAGAGTCCATCCGTAGTTGTTTTCACGAAAAAATTACAAAGGTCTCGATGTTTTTTAAGTGAAAATAATCATTCAGGTCTCCTTCACAAAACTCCAGGTTAAGTTTTAAATCCAACAATAATATTCAGTAAGCCTTAGAATCCACCTTCAGTTCTTTTAACGAAAACATTTCAAGAAGTGGGCTTGTGAACTTAACCTAGAGTTTTCTCAAGTTGATCTAAGCGATAGTTTTCATTTATAACATTTTCTGGCCGCACAGAGGTTTGCCTCACAGAGGGAAGTTTTTGACGGTTGAAGTTTCTTGCACAAATTTGAACAAATTGAGACGAAAATAATGAGCCCATATACAGTTGATATTGGACAATGTCGGGGCAGCCAAAATATTTCGCTGGTCCTGTCGTGATGCTTGCCTCACAGGGGGTAGTTTTTAGGAGTTGCAGTTGATTGCACAAATTTGAACAAATTAGGACCGAAATCATGCGCATATATAAACTTGATATTGGACAATGTCGGGGCTGGTGAAATATTTCGCTGGCCCCGCCATGAAGTTTGCCTGACAGGGGGTAGTTTTTAGAGCTTGAAGTTGGTTTCACAAATGAGAAGAAATACAGGCGAAAATAATACGCTCATATATAGTTGATTTTGGATAATGTCGGGGTCAGCGAAACATTTCGCTGGCCCCGCCAGTGTTTTTTTGAGTTATCAGGTACTTCCAGTGTTGCACATATTCTAATTTTGGTTGAACAAATTTGAACAAATTCTGCACTAAATATTTGGCCCAAAGAAATTTGAATTTGCGTGGGTGGCGGGGCCAGCGTAATGGCCCTAAAAATAATGCATGATCAAGAACATATTAGCACAAATTCTAATACTATTATGAATGTTTAATATATCTAACGTGGGGATAATAAAGGTAAGAACCATTTGCTGACCAAATCGGGACTGGCGTAGGAAACGTGTGTGTGTCCCTCTGCTCTCTAGGAAGTTCGGTTATCTTCGCATACTTTCGGTTGTTGATAAGCTTATGTCATATAATGCTATATCTGTATATACTACAAATGTGTTTTAGCTGATATGGAAAATTGTTTTTGCACATGGCGTAATATGAGATTCGAAAAATTTATTTTTCTGAGATAAATAGTACGCTATGCAAAAAAAATATTTATAAATGAACTATTTATAATGAAATTCTTAAGCTAAAAATTTAACAGAATGATAATTTACATTATTCTGTTGTATTATATACCTCGAATTAAATGAGTTATTCGCAAATTATTAACTTTTTAGTAATATTAACATAGTTATTTTTAAGTTTAAATATTTTTTTGAAAATTTTCATTTCTCAAATTGAACTTAGGTTATCCATACAAAATATGCACGACGAAGTTGGCATTTTTTCACACATAGCAATGCAAAGAAGGACATGGCGTGATATAATTCTAACTTTGAAGTAACGTCACATTTTAATTAATAATTGTAACAGCTGAAGAAATGTATTTCAGGGAAAAATTTATTAAAGACAAAGTTTAACCCTAACCGAGCCTAAAAGTAATAATTGTTTGAAAAGTTCAAAAAGTGGACACGGCGTAGTATAACTCTAGCGGACGATATATAACATCAATATTCCAAAGGCCGAAACAAAGGCGAATATTTGTACCCATATCTTAGCACTAGCAAATGCGAAAATCAGTTACGAAAAATGTAGTAATAATTAATACGACTAAAATGATCCCTGTTTGATTTAAAAAAGATGAATATTCATCTTGATTCAAATTTTCTTCTAAAAGCCTTATTTTGTAGGCAGTTTTCCAGTTTTTTGCCATTATCTCGAGCACTGTTTGATCTACAACAAAAAATAAGAAAGTACAATGAGTCTTAAAAAACGAATTAAAATTATACAATTAACTTTAGAAAAGAATCTTTTAAGGTCAGTTAATCCAGCCCCGCCACTCTTAATTTTCGGGTTTTTTTATAGCCCACTGAAATGCGCCGCAAATGCGCTCATATGCGCCACGAAACTTTTTTGCAAACTTTAAAACCTGTCCACGATACGAAGGTTTTAACACTTTACAAAGTGATGACCAAGTGATGATGAACAATATACAAAGTTTTTAATACCCAGTGATGAAGGGACTTTTGTATGGGATTTCAATTGCGCTCATATGCGCCATAAATTAATATTACTGTGGGGATATATACATTAACTAGAGTATCGGAAATTTGTCTGGGATGATTATTTTTAATTTGAAATTTTTTTGGCGGTTTCAGATAAAGGCAGCTGTGATTTGGTTCGTTAAGTGTGATAGCGGTAGTTCCTAGGGGTCGTGGAGTATTATTGTAAGAATAAATATATCAACTAGAGTCTTGAAAAGGTTTATAGGGTCATTATTTTTAAATTGAAAGCTTTTGGGCAGTTTTAGTTGAAGGCCGCTGAGACTTGGTTCTTTAAATGTACTAGGGGCAGTTCCTAGGGGTTGCGGAATATTACTGTGGAAATAGATATATTAACTCGAGTCTTAAAAAATTATCTGAGTTAATTATTTTTTATTTGAAATTTGTTCAGCGGTTTTAGTTGAAGGCAAGCAGACACGTGATTCGTTAAATATGATAGGGGTAGCTCTTAAGGGTTGTTGAATTTTACTGCGGGGATGAGTATATGAGAAAGACTTTTTGTTTCTTAGTTATTTCTGTGGGGCTGTGGGTGCAGTTTAGAGTTTTGCGAAGTTGACTACTATGATTTTTTTTTTCATTTGGAAATTATCCGACAGTGTTTTGTGAACCCCGAAAAATCATTGACTTTTGATTTATATTTTTTCGGGTTTTTTTTTCAATATCTATATTTGTAATTAGGGGCAGGTGTCGGTGTTCCGGGTTATTTTCGGACAATTTAATTTGTTATTTTTAGTGAGCTCAAAACTATCTCTGACCTACGGTATATGTTTTCTCGTACTTATTCCATATCTTTTTGTTTGAAGTTTTTTTATATACAGTTTTTTTTATATATATATTTTTTTATGGGTCAGGGTTGATTTGATAAAATAAGTTTTGAGTGTTTTGGCGAGCCCAAAAAATAGCCCATAATTCGGATATGCTTACATTTAGGCTGGGTGCGTAAGTTATTTTGAGAGTAATTTTTGGGATACAGGGGTAGTTTTTCGAAAACTAATTTCTGCACTTCTGGAGAGTCCAAAAAGAGCCCAAAATTGTGGCGCTGTTGATTTGTTAAATTTTTCAAATTTTATGTAGTGGAGGTGCTGGAGGCCAGCAACTCCACCCAAAAGTCGGTTTTTTAAAAAAACTGAAAGAGCCCAAAAATCGGCATCGGTGCCTAGAGAAAGCCCAAAATTATGGCATAAAGAAAATTTTTAAATTCCGTTGTGGAGGTGCTAGTGGAACGCACCTCATTTAAAACTCCACACGACACTGTGCATATATAATCGCAAGAAATTGCATTATATTTAATTATATTTTCTTTATTTAAACTTACCATTTCACAACCGACTTCTTGATTTTTTCATTTGTATCATGACGCATGGTTGGTGTACTTTCCGATTCAAGGATTTCACCAATGCTTCTGAAGCCAAATTTCCTTTAGCTACGAATCCGAACGCGTCCAATCCCTTTTCTCCTCTTTCTTTATCATATGCACTGAGCACTACAGATGAGTAGCCTTTTTTTCTGGCTTTTTCGATTGTCCCGACCACAGCGCCTTCTCCAAATTCTCCTCGCATACTCCAGGAAAGGAGTTCGTTATTTTCATTCGAATATAGTCCAAGTCCTCCACTCAATCTCAACCTTGTCCTGAGAAGATTCATTGACATTTCTGGATCTTCCTGGTTTTGAAGAGACCACCAAGAATGAATCAGAGGTACGTCCGATTGGCTAATTTCCTTCAAATAACATCCCTCAGGCACCCTGCAAAAATTTAAAATGAACACTATTAAAATTCAGCAATTTGCCAATTTGTGTCTCTCTGACAAAATCCTTATACTTTTCGTCGGATGTCAATTTCGTTTACATATTATTGTGATAATTCTATCACATAAATATTCAGGTAACAGATCAGGGATCATTCACGAAATAGT
>CAKNYM010046636.1:1632-28341 GCA_932195095.1 Andricus curvator
TTCCTTGACAAATAGACAAACTCTGAATATGTTCAGGAAAATTATTAAAATAATGATTAATTATTGTATATTTGCAAAGTATTGTAGAAAAGATTTATTGGGAATACATTCTTTCTTGATTCCCTAAACTAATTGATCCTATTCGTTGAAAAATGATCGGGTTCTTAATTTTTTTATGAAAATTGTTTAAATAATTGATAATTATTGAAAATTTGCAAATCATCATACAAAAAAGCCATTGGAAAGATATTCTTAGCTAATTCTGTAAGAAAATTTAGCATATTTGTTAAAAAATAGGCAAACTTTAAATTTCTGTATGAAAATTATTCAAATTATTATTAATTCTTGTAAATTTACAGAACAACATAGAAAAGAGACTCCGTAAGCAAATTCTGCATATTCGTTCAAAAATAGACAAACTGTGAATATGTTCAGGAAAATGATTAAAATAATGATTAATTATTGTATATTTACAAAGTATCGTACAAAAGATTTATTGGGAATACATTCTTTCTTGATTCCCTAAACTAATTGATCCTATTCGTTGAAAAATGACCAGGTTCTTAATTTGTTGATGAATATTGTTTAAATAATTAATAATTCTTGAAAATTTGCAAATCATCCTACAAAAAAGTAATTGGAAAGATATTCTTAGCTAATTCTGTAAAAAATTTAGCATATTTGTTAATAAATAGCCAAACTCTACCTATTTGTTAAAAAATAGGCAAACATTTAATTTCTGTATGAAAATTGTTTGAATTATCATTAATTCTTGTAAATTTACAAAGCAACATAGAAAAGAGTCATCGGAAAGACATTCTTAGTTGATTCCGTAAACAAATTGAGCTTATTCGTTTATGGAAACTGTTTAAATGATTAATCATTCTTGTGAATTTACATAAGCAACATAGAAAATAGTCATCAGAAAGACTTTTCTTAGCATCATAGAAAAAAGTAATCTGAAAGATATCGCGTTTCGAATCTACGAGTCCAAGCCTAAAACTGGATAGAACTGGATTGAAATGAAAACTAAGTATTGAAATGAATGAAATCATATTTTCAATTGCGTAATATTTAAAAATTGTTTTTTAAATAAAAAATTAACTAAATTTATTATAAAAAATCCAAACACAAATTTTCCGAAATATCAAAAGCTTCAATTAAAAAATATAAACGGTACTCAAAATTCGGAAATTTTGAAACATTTTGAAACATTTTGAAATTTGAATGAACTATGACTAATCGAAAATGAATTTTTCAACATACGAATAAAATATTAAAAAATGAGTCCAAGGAATCGTATATATACCGAAGTGTACATGCATAGACTTCCCCTAAGCTTCTTATGAAAACAAACATCTCGAGTTCAAATAAACACAGCTCGCCCAACGTCGATGAGATCGCTTTATGCGTATCATCGACTCACCACTGGTAGTTATTTGGGCTGTTGCCACAATTTAAGTTTTGAAAAAGTTCTCGCAGATGACGTCTTAAACTACCTGGTGCTTGACCCGGTGCACCCGGATCGTCTGCTCACCACTGTTAGTTATTTTGGCTGTTGGAACAATTTAAATATTAAAAAAGTTCTCGTAGAATACGCGCTAAACTACCTGGTGCGTGACCCGATGCACCTGGATCCTCGGCTCACCACTTTTAGTTATTTTGGATGTTGGCACAATTTAAATTTTAAAAAAGTTCTCGTAGAATACGCGTTAAACTACCTGGTGCGTGACCCGGTGCACCCGGATCCTCCGCTCGCCACTTTTAGTTATTTTGGATGTTGGCACAATTTAAATTTTTAAAAAATTCTCGTAGAATACGTGTTAAACTACCTGGTGCGTGACCCGGTGCACGCGGATCCTCGGCTCACCACTTTTAGTTATTTTGGATGTTGGCACAATTTAAATTTTTAAAAAGTTCTCGTAGAATACGCGTTAAACTATCTGGTGCATGACCTGGTGCACCCGGATCCTCGGCTCACCACTTTTAGTTATTTTGGATATTGGAACAATTTAAATTTTTAAAAAGTTCTCGTAGAATACGCGTTAAAACACCTGGTGCGCGAACCGGTGCATCCGGATCCTCGGCTCACCACTTTTAGTTATTTTTGATGTTGGCACAATTTAAATTTTTAAAAAGTTCTCGTAGAATACGCGTTAAACTACCTGGTGCATGACCTGGTGCACCCGGATCCTCGGCTCACCACTTTTAGTTATTTTGGATGTTGGAACAATTCAAATATTAAAAAAGTTCTCGTAGAATACGCGCTAAACTACCTGGTGCGCGAACCGGTGCACCCGGATCATCGGCTCACCACTTTTAGTTATTTTGGATGTTGGCACAATTTAAATTTTTAAAAAGTTCTCGTAGAATACGCGTTAAACTACCTGGTGCGCGAACCGGTGCACCCGGATCATCGGCTCACCACTTTTAGTTATTTTGGTTAGTTATTTTGGATGTTGACACAATTTAAATTGTTAAAAATTTATCGTAGATGACGTCTTCAACGGCCTGGTGCACAAAACTAAATCATTGTAACGGTAACGGAAATAGTAACGCACCAAGATGGGTTTTCAAAGATAGGATAATTCAATTTTGAACAAAATCGTCGAATTTTCAACAAAAATGATTAATCTTCTACAGCAAAAATGAATTTTTAACAAAGAAGTTCAACTTCCAACGAAGTAGTGGAATTTTAATTAAAAAAAGATGTTAATATTAATATTAAAAATAATAAAAATTAAAACAGATTAAAAACAGATTAATTTTTAAGCAAAAAATTGCATTTTTAACTAAAAAGAATCAATTTCCTATTAAAATAGTTGAATTGTCAAACTAAAAAGACAAAGCTAGAAAAGAGTTGAACTTTCAACCAGGAAACACTTTTAAGTCAAGAAAGAATAAAAATATCAACCAAATTGTTGAATTTTCAGACCAGAAAGACAAATGCTCTCGAAAACAGTTGAATTTTCCACACAAAAATATGAATGTTCAACCAAACAGTTAATTTTGAACCAAATAGTTATATTTTATACAACATAATAGAGTTTACAACCTAAGAAGATGAATTTTCAACAAAACTAGAGCCTCAATACGCACGCTCCGCGCGCGACCAATTTGTTTACATTCATTTTTTTTTTTTGGAAATGAATTTCAATAAAATACCATAAAATTGATTTTTACTTCAATAATTTTGATTTAAACATGGCTTCGCATGGATACCCTCTCAGGATGCAGAATAAATAATTCTGTAAAAAATGGAGCATATACGTTGAAAAATAGCCAGACTCTAAATTTTTCAATCGAAAGTGTTTAAATAATTAATAATTCTTGTACATTTACAAAACATAGTGAAAATTCATCGGAAAGACAATCTTAGTTGATTCCGCAAATAAATGGTTCTGAATGTGTTTATGAAAATTGTTTAAATAATTAATAATTATTGAAAATTTTCAAAGTATCATAAGAAAGAGCTATTTGAAAAAACATTCTTTATTGATTTCGTAAACAAATTGAGCCTATTCTTAAAAAAAGCCAAACTCTTGATTTGTTGATCAAAATTGTTTAAATAATTATTCATTCTTTGAAATTTGCAGAGCATTCTAGCAAAAAGTAATTGGAAAGCTATTCTTACTTAATTCTATAAAAAATGGAGCCTGTTCGTGAAAAAATAGCCAAACTCTCAGTTTTTTAATTAAAATTGTTTAAATAATTGAAAAGTATTGTAAATTTACAAAGCAAAATATAAAACAGTCATCGGAAAGATATTCTTAGTTGAATTCGTAAACAAAGTGAGCCTATTTGTTGAAAAACAGACAAACTCTGAATATGTTTATGAAAATTGTTAAAATAATTAACAATTATTGTAAATTTGCAAAGTAACATAGGAAAGACTTATTTTTAATACATTCTTTTCGGTTCTGTAAACAAATTGAGCCAGTTCGTTAAAAATAATGATATTACTATTAATAATTCTTGTAAATTTACAAAGCAGCATATAAAATAGTCATCGAAAAGACATTCCTAGTTGATTCCGTAAACAAATTCTGCCGATTCCTTAAAAAATAGACAAACTCTGAATATGTTTAGGAAAATTTTTAAAATAATTAATAATTATTGTATATTTTCCAAGTATCGTAGAAAAGATTTATTGGGAATACATTCTTTCTTTATTCCCTAAACTAATTGATCCAATTCGTTGAAAAATGACCGGGCTCTTAATTTGTTTATGAAAATTGTTTGAATAATTAATAATTTTTGAAAATTTGCAAATCATCATACAAAAAAGTAATTGGAAAGACATTCTCAGCTAATTGTGTAAACAAATTTAGCATATTTGTTAAAAAATAGCCAAACTTTAAATTTCTGTATCAAAATTGTTTAAATTATTATTAATTCTTGTAAATTTACAAAGCAACATAGAAAAGAGTCATCGGAAAGACATTCTTAGTTGAGTCCGTAAACAAATTGAGCTTATTCGTTTATAGAAATTGTTAAAAAAATTAATCGTTCTTGTGAATTTACGTAAGCAACATAGAAAATAGTCATCAGAAAGACTTTTCTTAACATCATAGAAAAAATTAATCTGAATGATATTCTTACTTAATTCTGTACAAAATTGAGCCTATTCGTTGAGAAATAGCCAAACTCTTAATTTTTCAATCAAAATTGTTTAAATAATCAATAATTCTTATAAATTTATAAAGCAACATAGAAAAGAGTTATCGGAAAGATATTCTCAGTTGACTCCGTAAAAAAATTGTGCCTATTCCTTAAAAAATACCCAAACCCTAAATATTTTTATGAAGACTGTTTACATAATTAATAATTATTGTAAATTTGCAAAGCTTCATAGAACAGAGTCATCGGAAGGATATTCTTAGTGAATATTGTAACAGAAATTTAGTTTATTCGTTGAAAAATAGCCAAACTCTGAAGTTGTTCATGCAAATTGTCTGAATTATTAATAATTATTGTAAATTTACGAAGCAACATAGAAAAGTGTCATCAGAAAGACATTCGTAGTTGACTTTGTAAACAAACTGTACCTATTCCTTTAAAAATAGCCAAACTCTAAATATGTTTATGAAAATTGTTAAAATAATTAATAATTATTATATATTTGCAAGCTATCGTAGAAACGAATTATTGGAAATACATTCTTTCTTGATACCCTAAACTAATTTATCCTATTCGTTGAAAAAAGGCCAAGGTCCTTCTGAAAAGTTAAACAAAAATGTAAAGTTGGTTTTTAAATAAAAAATTAACAAAATTTATCATAAAAAATCCAAACACAATAAAAAAATAAATGGTACTTCAAATTTCGAAAGTTTCAAATATTTTGAAATATAAATGAACTATGACAAAAGCGTTAAATCGAAAATGAATCTTTCAAAATACGAATAAAATATTAAAAATGTTAATTAAAAGCCTTCTTTTTAAAAAATGCGTGAAAGGAATCGATATATACCGAAGTATAAATGCATATACTTCCACTAAGCTTCTTATGAAAACAAACATCTCGAGTTCAAATAAACACAGAACGCCCATGGTCGATGAGAGCGCCTTATAGTTAACTAAGTAACGGTAACGGTAACTAAACGACGAATACCAACTTTCAAAGATAGGACAGTTGAATTTTTGAGCCAAAAAGAAGAAATTTCTACAAAATAGTTGAATTTTTAAGCCAAGAAGAAGAAATTTCTACAAAACAGTTGAATTTTCAACCCGAAATTCTGAATTTTCAACAGCAAAATTTAATTTGTAATCAAACAGTTGAATTTTAAACAAAAAACGGACAATTTTCAACGAAAGATACAATATTAAAATGTGCAGTTAAATAAATTAATTTTCACATAAAAAAAAGAATATTCAAAAAAAATAATTCAATCTTCACTTAATAAAATAAATTTTTAACAAACAAATTTTTGAATTTTCAAATCAAAAAGGCGAATTCTCTAGAAAGCAGTTGAATTTTCAACCCAAAAATATAAATTTTACACCAAAAGGTTAATTTGTAACCAAAAAGTTGAATTTTAAACTAAAGACGAACAATTTTCTACTCAAAATACATTAGTTAAATTTTCAGTTAAATAAATTAATTTTCAATACAAAAAAAAAAAGAATTTTCGCACAAATATTTCAATCTTCAACCAATGAAATGAATTTTTAACAAATTATAACATTGTGCGCACTTACAATTCTTTCTTTTGGTTAAAAATTAGTTCTTTTTTTTTAATTTTTGAACTAAAAAGTTAACTAAATTTTGTTCTGAAAATTTTTTGTATAGATATTTAATCTTTTCGATAGAAAATTAACTTGTTTCCTTCAAAATTGAACTATTTCTATGAAAATTTAAGTTATTTGCTTAAAAACTTATTTCTCTAACTGAAAATTAAACTGTTCTAATTTTTATTGAAAATTTATCTGTTTTAGCTAAAAATTCATCCATTTTGTTGAAAATTTGTCTTTTTTTGGGAGAAAATTATTATTTTTCGTTGAAATTTCAACTATTAGGTTGAAAATTCCATTAAAAATTAAAAATGTTGGTGGAAAATTTATACGTTTTGTTAAAAATTATTCTTTTGCGGTAGAAAATTAATCTTTTTGGTTGAAATTTCATTTCTTTGGTTGAAAATTAGTTTTTTAAAATTAAAAATTAATTTGTTTAACTAAAAATGTAACTATTCAATTATTTGTCAAATTTTTTTTTTCATAGACATTACATCTTTTCAGTTAAAAATTCATTTGTTTAGTTGATATTTTAACTATTTCGTTGAAAATTTATTTTATTTGCTTTAAAGCTTATTTCTCTAAATTAAAATTAAATTATTGCATTTGTTTTGAAAAGTCATATTTTTTAGTTGAAAATTCATTTATTTTGTTGAAAATTTGTCTTTTTTTAAAGAAAATTGATCTTCTTGGTTGAAAATTGAACTAATTGGTTAAAAATTTATGTTTTTGTTTGAAGATGCATCATTTTAGTTAAAAGTTCATTTCTTGGGTTGAAAATTCGTTTTTTGTTGTCGTTAAAAATGATTTTTTGTACGAAAAATATAGCTACTTCATTTTTGCTAGAAAATTGATCTTTTTAAGTTGAAAATTCACTTGAAATGTTTAAAAAAATCCTTTTTCATCCGAAATTCAATTATTTAGGTAGCAAATGCATATATTTTGTTATAAATTCAACTTTATCTTTAAAAATTAGTCTTCATGACTAAAAAACTCAAAATTTTGGATGGTCTTGTTTGAAAGTTCAACTCTTTTGTTGACAATTTGTATTTTTTGGTTCAATTCAACAGTTTTTTATCGAAAATTGAAATAGTGTTTGGTCAAAATATCAACTCTTTGTGATATAACAATAACACTTTTTGTTGAGAATTAATTTTTTTCTATTAAAGATTCATCAGTTTGGTTGAGAATTGAACTATTTTGTTGAAAAATCCCTTTCTCTTGACTGAAAATTAATTATTTTAAATGAAAATATAATAATAAAATTTTACTATAATAAATCTTAAATTTTTGTCAGTTCTATTATGCACAAAAATGTGACATTCATTTGCCACTTCCCTTCAGCTGAAACACAATTCTTAATTTCAACCAAAGAGATGATTTTTTCACTAAAATGATGAATGTTTAGTAAAAAAAATGCATTTTTAACAAAGTAGTTGAATCCTCGACCAAAAAAAGGTTAATTTTCAATCAGTTGCATTTTTAACCGAGAAAGGCAAATTTTCAACAAAATAGTGGAATCCTCAACAAAACAGATTAATTTTCAATCCAAAAAGACGAATTTGCAACTGATTAGTTCAAATTTTATTTTAAAAAAGATTTTTCAGTCATGAAAGAAAACAAAATTCACCCAAATTATTATTTTTGGGGGGTAATAATTTAAAGTACAAAATAAAAATCTCAAACAAAAAAACCTTTCTTTTTTAAATTTATGTGTTCATTCGTTTTTAAAGTTAAATAAATATATAATTTTCTTAAGATTCTTGAGAAAATTCAAAATTTGTTTTGAAGCATTCAGATATGTCGAAAAAGTATTATTTTTTAGAATTTTGAAAAATTTTAGGAATAGTTCGAGTCAGTTTGAAGTCAGTTTTGACTTTTAGAAGTTTGGAAGATAAATATCTCTTAAACTGACTCTTCCAGATATTTTCGAAATTTGTAGAAATATTTTGAAATTATAATAATGTTTTGAAAGATTTTGAAATTTTTTCAAATTTTCTGTAAAAATTAATTTTTTTAAATAAAAAGTAATAAAAAATGTTCCCAGGAATCTCAGGAATTTTTTTTTATATTATTGAAACCTCTCAAACTTCTTAAAAAGCTTCGAATTTTTTTTGAAATTTTCAAAAATGTACATTTTGTGAAAAAATTTTGTAAATCTTTTCAAACTTAAAATAATTTTTTAACAATTTTAAAAATTGGTAAATCTTCTAAATATCTTTTAAAATTCTTCCAAATTTTTTCTTTGAATTCTGAAAGATTAAAAAACTTGCCTTCAAATCTTCCAGATTCTGTTTTGACAATATTTTGGAAATCTTTTGAAATGTTAAAATTAAAAAAAAAATATTATCTTAAAATTAATTTTTCAAAATAAAAAATCAGTTTAAATTATCCCATGAATTATGAGAAATATTTTTTATTATCGTGAAAACTTTTTAATTTTTTTTTCAAATTTTGTATAAAATTTTGTAATCCTGCTAATGGAAAGATTTTGCTTGAAAATCTTTCCCATTGTTTTTCGAAATTTTAAAAAATAATTTTAAATCTTTTGAAATCTTTGTCAATTTTCTCTTAAAATTTATTTCCAAAATAAAAAATCAGTTTAAATTTTCCCAGGAATTTTAAGAAAGTTTTTTGATCTTCTTGAAGCCTTTAACATTTTTTTGAAATCTTCAATAATTTACATTTTATTATAAATTTTTTGAAATATTTTCAAATTTCAAATTATTTGTAACTATTTCCAAAACTTTTAAACCTTCTAAATATCTTTTAAAATTATTCGAATTTTTCCAAAAATTTTCTTGAAATTCTGAACAATTACAAAAATTGCCCCTTAGAATCTTCGAGAATCTGTCATGACGATTTTAAAAATCTTTTGTATCTTTTAAAATCTTTTGTCATATTTTAAAATGATTTTAAATATTTTCTTAAAATTAATTTTTCAGAAAAATAAATCAGTTCAAATTTTCCCATGCATTCTAAGAAAACTTTTTTATTATCGTGAATCCTTTCAAAATCCTTAAGAAGCTTTAAAAAAATTTTCCAAATATTCAAAAATGTACATTTTTCAAAACTTTTGAAATATTTTCAACTTTTAAATTAATTGTGAATCTTTTTAAAATTTCATAATTTCCTAAATTTACTCGCATTTTTTTTATAGATCTTTGTAATCTTGCTAATTGAAAGATTTTGCTTAAAAATCTTTCCCATTCTTTTTTGAAAATTTGGAAAACAATTTTAAATCTTTTGAAATCTTTTTCAATTTTTTCTTAACATTTATTTTCAAAATAAAAAATCTGTGTACATTTTCCCAGGAATTTTAACAAATTTTTTTATTATCTTGAAACCTTTTCAAATTCTTAAAAAGCTTCTTCATTTCTGAAATCTACAAATTACATTTTGTATATCAAAATGCTGGACACCTTACATTGATTATTATCATTGAATATCTATTATTTAGATAACCTCACATTTCTCATAAACCTATGAAGTTTGCAGACTTTTTTCAAGCGGCAAAAAAATGAAAACTTGATCCAATCACGAACACGAGTTTCCCGACAACAATAGTTTCAAATTGTTTCGAGTAATTTCGAGATGGTTCGAGAAATAATCGAAAATGGCGCCATGCACTTTTTAATAATTGGACAAGTAGCAAAAGCGCGCTACGCGCGCGCATGCATATTTATAGACATATGGAATGAGGTGCTTAATTTTGTGGATCAACAATAATTTTTTTTTTTTTCTAAAAACCTTGAATCAAAAATTTAATATGAGTTTAGCAAATTTTTCTGAACTGTTGAAAATTGTAATCTGTTTAAAGTAATCGTAATTAAAAAATTAGGAAAACTTTAGCAATTAACAGACACTTGGATTCTATGTTATATTTCATAAACGGAAAAAAATTAAATTTTGTGTTTCAAAGTTTTGAAGAACTTTTTTTCATTGATTATTATTATTAAATTATTGAATATATCATTTAGATAACATAAATGATATTTCAATTTTCAATAAAAAATAGTTGAATTGATGTCAAAAAAGACAAATTTCAAATAAAATAGCTGTATCCTCAACAAAAAAAAAATTTACCAGCTGCATTTTACAACCAAAAAAGATTAACTTTTTTTGAAAAAGAGACGAATTTTCAACAAAACAGTTGAATTTTTGAACACGAAAATATGAATTTTTAATTAAATAGATGAATTTTCTACCAACAACCAAATAGTGACATTTTCAACCAAAGAGACGGATTTTTAACTAAAATGATGAATCTTTAATAGAAAAAATTCATTTTTAATAAAGTGGTTGAATCCTCGACCAAAAAAGATTAATCTTCAATTAGTTGCATTTTTAACCGGAAGACAAATTTTCAACAGAATAGTGGAATCCTCAACAAAAATTACCCAAATTATTATTTTAGGGGATAAATAATTTAGAATACAAAATAAAAATTTAAAATAAACATTTCTTTTTTAAGTTTATTTGTTCATTTATTTTTAAAGTTAAATAAATATATAATCTTCCTAAGATTCTTGAGAAAATTCAAAAATTTTTTTAAGATTTCAGATATGTCAAAAAAGCATAATTTTTTATTTTTCAGGATTTTAAAAATGTTAGGAAAAATTTGAGTCAGTTTACAAGATTAAGAAGTTTGGAAGATAAATATCTCTCAAATTGACTCGAACTATTCCTAAATATTTGAAAAATCGTTCAAAATTTAAAAAATTGCCCTTAAATCTTTAAAATGTTTTCGAAATTTGTAGAAATATTTTGGAACGTTTAGATACTTTTTTAAGTTTTCTTTAAAAAATAATTTTTCGAAATAAAAAGTCATTAAAAATTTTCTCAAGAATCTCAAGAAAGTTTTTTATTTTCTAGAAGCCTAACCCTTTTCTAGAACTTCTTAAAATAATCTGAAATTGTTTTCAAAATATTCCAAAATTTACATTTTGTTTGAAACGTTGGGAAACCTTTTCAAACATGAAATCATTTTTTTTAACTATTTTCGAAACTTTCAAACCTTCGAAAAATATCTGAAAATTCTTCGTTTGAATTATCCCATGAATTTTGAGAACTATTTTTTATTATCGTGAAACCTTTCAAAATTTATTGTTTCAAGTTTTTTATACAACTTTATAATCTTGCTAATTGAACGTTTTTTCTTCAAAATCGTCCACATTCTTTTTCGAAATTTTAGGAAATTTCCCCAAAAAAATGTTCCCAGGAATTTTAAGACATTTTTTTATTATTGTAAAATCTTTAAGAAGCTTCAAAATTTTTATTTCCAAATATTCAAAAATGCTAGTTTTTTAAAAATTAAATTTTTGAAATATTTTCAAGTTCTAAATTACTTTTGAATATTTTTTAAACTTCTAAATGTCTCTTAAACCTGATCGAATTTTTTATAAATCTTTGTAATCTTGCTAATTAAAAGATTTTGCTTGACAATCTTTCCCATTCTTTTTTGAAATTTTAGAAAATAATTCAAATTCTTCTGTAAATCTTTTCAAATTTCATATTATTTTTTAATCATTTCTAAAACATTCAAACCTTCTAAATACCAAACATTTGACAATGTTGGAAATCTTTTTAAATAATTTAAAGTCTTTTTAAATATTCTCTTAAAATTAATTTTTCAAAATAAAAAATCAGTTTAAATTATCTCGTGAATTCTCAAAAATATTTTTTATTATCGTGAAACCTTTCTAAATGCTTCAGAAGCTGCAACATTTTTATTTCAAAATATTCAAAAATGTAAATTTTTCAACTTTTAAAATTTTTTTTCAAGTTTTGAGTTAATTTTGACTTTTTTTAAAACTTCTAAATGTCTGTTAAACTTGATCAAATTTTTTTATAAAACTTTGTAATCTTGCTAATTGAAAAAATTGGCTTGAAAATCGTCCATATTCTGTTTAGAAATTTTAGTAAATAATTTAAAATGTTGTGAAATGGATGTCAATTTTCTCTTTAAATTTATGTTTCTAAATAAACAATCAGTTTAAATTTTCCCAGGAATTTTAAGAAATTTCTTTATTATCATGAAACCTTTCAAAATCTTTTAGAAATGTTCCAAAATTTACACATTACATTTTGTATATCAAAGCCCTGGGCACCTTCGTTCCATTGATTATTATTATTATTAATGAATATATTATTTAGATAAACTTGCATTTCTCATAAGCCTGAAGTTTACAAACTTTTTATTTTACACGAGAAAAAGGAACGACAGCTCCAACCAATCATAAATACGAGTTTCCGGACAACAATAGTTTCAAATTGTTTCGAGTTATTTCGAGATGGTTCGAGAAATAATCGAAAATGGCGCCATGCGCTTTTTAATATAGGACAAGTAGCAAAGCGCGCTACGCGCGCGCATGCATGTTTTCAGAATTCTCGAAAGAGATGTTTAATTTTGTGGATCAACAATACAAACTTTTTGAGATCAAAAACTTGAATAAAAAATTTTAAATAAATTCAACACATTTTTCTGAACTCTTGGAAATCGTAATGTGTTTAAAATATTTGTAACTAAAAAATTAGGAAAAGTTTAGCAATTAACAGATACTTTTCTACCTTATATTTCTTAGACAGAAAACATTATCTTTTGTATTTTAAAGTGTTGAAGACCTTTGTTCCGTTGATTATTATTATTATTAAATTATTGAATATATTATTCAGATAACATAAATAATATTTTAACCAAAAAAGATTCAACTTTTAATTTAAAAATAGTTGAATTCATGCAAAAAAAAAGCAAATTCTGAAGAAAATAGCTGAATCCCCAACAAAAAAAATTAATTTCTACCAGTTGCATTTTAAACCAAAAAATATTAAGTTTAAACAAAAAAAAAATGTTCTACAAAACAGTTCAATTTTTTACACGAAAATATAAATTTTTAATGAAATAGATGAATCGTCTATTAAAAAAGACGAATTTTCAATGAAATAGTGACATTGTCAACCAAAGAGATGAATTTTTGACTAAAATGTAGAATTTTTAGTAAAAAAATGAATTTCGAACAAAATAGTAGAATCCTCAACAACAACAGATTAATTTTCAATTAAAAAAGATGAATTTGCAACCAAATAGTTCAAATTTTATCTCAGAAAAGATTTTTCAGTCATGAAAGAAAAAAAAATTCACTCAAATGATTATTTTTGGAGGATAAATAATTTAAAATATAAAATAAAAATCTTCAACAAACATTTCTTTTTTGAGTTTATTTGTTCATTTGTTTTTAATGTTTTTAAAGTTGAATAAATATATAATTTTCCTAAGATGCTTGAGAAAATTTAAAATTTATTTTGAAGCTTTCAGATATGTCGAAAAAGTATAATTTTTTTTTTCAGGATTTGGAAAAATTGTAGGAAAAATTCGTGTCAGTTTGAAAGATATTTAGGACTTTTAGAAGTTTCAAAGATAAATATCTCTTAAACTGACTCGAAATATTCCTAAAATTTTGAAAATCTTTCAAAATAAAAAAAATTTCCCTTAAATCTTCCAGATATTTTCGAAATTTGTAGAAATGTTTTGAAATTATAATATTTTGAAACTTTTTAAAATTTTCTTGAAAAATTAATTTTTCAAAATAAAAAGTAATTAAAAGTTCTCCCAGGAATCTCAAGACATTTTTTTTACTTTTTTGAAACCTCTCAAACTTCTTAAAAAGCTTCGACATTTTTTTCCAAGTCTTCAAAAATTTACATTTTGTTAAAAATTTTTCGAAATCTTTCAAAACTTTTAAATCTTCTAAATATCTTTTAAAATGCTTCGAATTCTTCCAAAATTTTTCTTGAAATTCTGAAAAAGTAAAAAACTTGCCTTCAAATCTTCCAAATTCTGTTTTGACAGTTTTGGAAATCTTTTGAAATGTTAAAAATTGTTTTAAATATTATCTTAAAATTCATCTTCAAAAATAAAAAATCAGTTTAAATTATTCCATCAATTGTGAGAAATATTTTTTATTATCGTGAAACCTTTTTCATTTTTTTTTTCAAATTTTGTATTAAATTTTGTAATCTTCCTAATGGAAAGATTTTTCTTGAAAATCTTTTCCATTTTTTCTCGAAACTTTAGAAAATAATTTAAAATCATTTGAAATCTTTGTCAATTTTCTCTTAAAATTTATTTTCAAAATAAAAATCAGTTTAAATTTTCCCAGGTATTTTAAGAAATTTTTTTATTTTCTTGAAGCCTTTTAAACTTCTTAAAAAGCTTCGTCATTTTTTTCGAAATTTTCAAAAATTTACATTTTGTTTTAAATTTTTTGAAATATTTTCAAATTATCTTATCTTTTAAAATAATTCGAATTTTTCCGAAAATTTTCTTAAAATTCTGAGAAATTACAAAAATTGCCTTAAAGTCTTCCGAATCTGTTACGACGAATTTAAAAATTTTTTGTAATCTTTTAAAATATTTTGTCATCTTTTAAAATATTTTTAAATATTCTCTTAAAATTATTTATTCAAGTCAAAGAATCAGTTCAAATTTCCCCATGAATTTTAAGAAATTTTTATTATTATTGTGAATCCTTTCAAAATCCTTAAGAATCTACAAAATTTTTTTTCAAATATTCAAAAATGTACATTTTTCTTAACTTTTTAAATATTTTTAACTTTTAAATTAATTTTGAATGTTTTTAAAATTTCGAAATGTCATAAACTTACTCCCATTTTTTATATATCTTTGCAATCTTGCTAACTGAAAGATTTTGCTTGAAAATCTTTCCCATTCTCCTTCGAAATTTTAGAAAACTTTTTTAAATCTTTTGAAATCTCTTAAAAATTTTCAAAATAAAAAATCAGTTTACATTCTTGACAAACTGAATCGAACTATTTCTAAAATTTTGAAAAATATTATAAAATTTTAAAAAATATCCTTAAGTCTTTCAGATATTTCCGACATTTGTAGAAATCTTTTTTAATGTTTCTATACCTTTTTAAATTCTCTTAAAAATTGATTTTTCAAAAAAAAAGCCACTAAAAATTTTTTCAGGAATCTCTTTTTGAAATTTTTGAAAATTTACTTTTCGTTTTAAGTTTTTGGAAATATCTTCAAATTACAAATTATTTCTTTTTTTTAATAATTTCCAAAACTTTTAAACGTTTTAAATATATTTTAAAATTATTCGGATTTTTCTAAAAATTTTCTTAACATTGTGAAAAATTAAGAAAAAAATGTCTTCAAAACTTCCAGATTCTGTTATGACAATTTTGGACATCTTTTTAAATCTTTTAAAATGTTTTTTAAATATTCTCTTAACATTAATTTTTTAAGATAAAAAATCAGTTCAAATTAACCCACGAATTTTAAGAAATTCTTTTAATTATCGCGAAACCTTTCATAAAGCCTAAGAAGTTAAAAAAATTTTATTCCCAAATATTCAAAAATGTACGTTTTCTTCTAACTTTTTTGAAATATTTTCAAGTTTAAAATTAATTTTGCATCTTTTTAAAACTTCTAAATGTCTCCTCAACTTGACAGAATTTTGTTTTAAAGCTTTGTAATCATGCGAATTGAAAAAGTTCGCTTTAAAATTACCAATATTATTTTTCGAAAATTTTAGAAATAATTTTAAATGTTTTGAAATCTTTGTCAATTTTATCTTAAAATTAATTTTTTTTTAAATAAATAATCAGTTTAAATTTTCCCAGGAATTTGAAGAAATTTCTTTATTATCGTGAAACCTTTCAAAATTTTTAGAAGCGTCAACATTTTATTCAAAAATGTACGTTTTTTTCTAACTTCTTTGAAATGTTTTCAAGTTTAAATTAATTTTGAATCTTATTAAAACTTCTAAATGTCTCTTAAATTTGATCGATTTTTTTCATAAAACTTTATAATCTCGCTAATAAAAAATGTCTCTTTTAAATCGGCCATATTATTTTTCGAAATTTTAAGAAATAATTTAAATTGTTTTCAAATGTTTATCCATTTTCTTTTCTTTTTGTAGAAATCTTCAAAAATCTACAAATTAAATTTTGTATCTCAAAATGCTGGACACTTTTCTTACATTGATTATTATTATTATTATTGGATATATTATTTAGACAACCTTACATTTCTCATAAATCTGAAGTTTGCAAACTTTTTATTTTAAACGGAAAAAAGGAATGACAGCTCCAACCAATCATAAATACGAGTTTCCGGACAACGATAGTTTCAAATTGTTTCGAGTTATTTCGAGAAATAATCGAAAATGGCGCCATGCGCTTTTTAATATAGGATTGGTACAACTTTAAACCAAGTATTGGAATTTTCAACTGAAAAAGATGAATTCTCAATAAAAAATTTAATGGTTGCATTTTTAACTAAAAACTATCAATTTGCAGCCAAAAATGGATTAGTTAAATTTTCAGGCAAGAAAATTAATTTCGAACTAAAAAAAACGAACTTTTAACAAAATAGTTACATCTTGAATCAAATAGTAGAATTTTAAATCAAGAGATGAATTCTGAACCATAAATATAATAGTTGACTTTTCAAAAGTTCGCATTTAAACAAAAAAATGAGAAAAGGCGGGAAGTTTTTTTAAAAGAGTTACCTATACCTCGAAAATTAAATTAACCTGTGACGCTTTTCTCTTTTCAGGGAGCATCCAAGAATGTCTCTGAGTGACCTTAGAATAGAATTACTTTCTGCAATCGCGAAAGGCGATGCGGAGAAGGCCAAGGATCTTTTACGTGCTTTTGATCATCATTTTGTAAAATCATGGCATCCTGTCTACGATTTACTTTGTCAAGCTTTGACAAGTAACGATCCAGAAATCTGCAACGAATATGTTGTTTCAAAACTGATCGAGAGTGGGGCTCCCGTCAATTGTCTCTGTTCGCACGGCTTTTCGCCACTCTTTTACGCCGTGAAAGGAGACAGAACGGACATTTTGAAACTTCTCTTGGACAATGGTGCAGATCCCAACGCTGCAAGAAAGCCTCCTCCACCAGGCTTTAGTGACACAGTACTTGAACAGCGACCGATGGCAAATGGTTCTTCACTGCTGCACATTGCTGCGTACAATAAAAACGAAGAAATCGTCAAACTCCTTTTGGATCATGGTGTAAAGCCTGCAGTAGATGAATTTGGTGTCAGTCCATTGCACTATGCAGCCAGGAATGGATCGCTCTCTATTGTTACTGCAATTTTAAACAGTGGATGCGAAATAGCTTCGATGAGTTTGCCGGATTCTCAAGAAAACTTGACGCCCCTCCATTTAGCCGTAATCAAGGATCACGAAGACATAGTCTCTCTTCTTTTGGAGAAAGGACTGTATGACGATTATGTCTGCAAGAATGGCTTCAAACCTTCATACACTGCAGCTGGAGTAGGCAACAAAAGAGTAATCGAACTTCTCTTGAAACATGGCCAAGTGAAGAGCAAAAACGATTGGCTAGAAGGTTACATCGCCATGTATCTGGCGGCATTTTATGGTCACGTTGAAGTCGTTCAAATGTTTCTGGACCTAGGAGTCGACCCAAATGCTCGTTTCGAAGACTACCTGACACCTCTGCATGCTGCAGCTTCAGGAGGCCACAAGAACATCCTGGCTCTTCTTCTCGAAAGTGGCGCAGATCTACATAATCGAATTTTTTCGCCACTCTTTCAGGCTGTTATCCGAGGACACGAAGATGTCGTTGAATTCCTCTTGGACAGTGGGGCTGACTTACACACGAAATTGCAAAACGTACCCGCAATAAAGAGAGAGACGAAATCCAAGCTTGAAGAGATGTTGACCTGCGATTCGATTTTCTCTGACGTGGAAAAAGGTGTCTGTACACCGATTCATTGTGCCGCTTCAATAGGCAGCGCATCAATTGTCAGGTTGCTTCTGAAACGTGGGGCTGATGTGAACGCAAAATCTGGTCTCAATAATACACCTCTCTTCTTTGCAGTGTGTATGGAACACGAAGAAGTTGTTGCTTGTCTTCTGGAAGCTGGTGCGGACGTTGAGGCTGGTGCAGTAAGTCACGGGCCATTCTACACAGCAATTTTAACACGAAATTTAGGAATTGTTGAACTACTTTTCAAGCACATGGATCCCTTGAAACTCGCATCTAGCTCATTTTTGGAAGATAGTCTCACGCCGCTGCAATATGCCATCAAAGTTCAGAGTACTGAAATAGTTGATTTCCTCCTAAGAAAAGGAGCATCTGTCAATCACTATATTAGAAATGATTTTCCTCTCCATTGTGCCGTTGCTCTTCGCAATCAGGAGATTGTGTCGAGGCTGATTGCGCATGGCGCTCACGTTGATCACGTGTGCTCGGATGGACTTACGGTTCTCTTTCATGCAATAATGGGAAACGATCTAGACATGTGCAAACTGCTCATAAAGAGAGGGGCCTCGGTCAATCAATTGGCCGCAGATGGCTCCTCCTTACTCCACTATGCCATTTATGAACGATTAGACAAAAAAGTGATCAAGTTCTTAGTCGAGTGCGGAGCTGATTTAACTCGAGTCGTCGATCAGTTCTTGCCCGTCGAGTATCTGATTTACTGCGCAATGGAAGATTATTTGGAACAAATGAAAAGAGGCAAGGCAGAAAGCATCCAGCACAATGAGGAGATCGTGACAATATTAAAACTTTTTTTAGAGCATGGCTCTCCTTTGACTAAAGAGTTTGCCGATTCTATATTGCATTCTTGGTTCACGGTGTTTTGTGATATGGGATATGTTACTGGAATAAAGCTGCTGATAATTTGTGACACCGATTTCGACGAAGGTTTAACAGCGTTTAGAAGCACCTATGGTACATTGATTGCGCGTCTAGATACTCTAAATAGACGATTATTTGAACGTAACGTAAATAACATGTCGCCTGATTGTCTCTGCAGAGACTACAATGAAGTCGCTAAGTTTAGAGAAAAATGTGACAACTACAGAGAAATTGGCCAGCTTTTGACACAGTGGATTGCCAGAAAGGAAAGTGGTGGCATGGGACTGACAGAAGAACATTTGTGGCTGGTAAGCAGTGCGTTTCCGAATTTCTATCAAGAGTGTAAAGAGGAAATTAAGGAAATGAAGGACATCGTGATCAGTGGTAGGGTAACCTTTTTCGATCTTTGGAGAGCCAGTGAAGAGAAATTGGCAGCCTACGCAAGAAATGAAGACATTATCGAAACCGTGACAGGTTTGGATTTGGGAAAACTGTTTCCCATATATTCAGAAGATTTGAACAGTCAGATCAGGCGGGGCGTGAACATGAACAATTTGTTAGAGATGAGTTTGAGAGTTCTGAACAAAAGTTTTGAGACTGTGATACCTTTTCTTATAGCCGATGAAATATTCAAATATGTCACCTCGACAGACTTGAGAAATCTGTGCAGAATCTACGATCCCTTTGTTTTCGTGTCGGAAGATTCTCCGGATCTTTAATTTCGGAACTGATTTTAAAAATCGACGTGCATTACAAAGTAATGTTAAAAAAGGGTTAAGAGATGTATGCAGGATTCACAGTATAATCCCTTCTTTCGTGTGTGTGCAGATGTTCGAAATGTTTATAATGTCGCATGCTCGCATGCCTCACAGCAATTGGGATCTGAAGTCTTGGGTGCGCTACCCTGGCGAAAGTTTCGGATAGGAATTCATTCCTAACCAATCCGAAGTCGTCCGAACCAGTCCGAGATAATCCCAGGCCTCACAGACCGACCCCTATATCCCCTATTGTACCCTATTTTCAGTTAAGGTCCCTAAAGTACCCTATTTTCAAGATTTGGTCCCTGTGGTACCCTATTTGCAGCCCATAATGGAACTTAAAAAAAATTTATTTGAGAGTTGACAAAGAAACTGATTCTCTGAGGACGGCAATTAAATCCGAACTCAAGTGAAACAATATCTAGGTCTATGGCTTAATGTCTCTGTTGTTAAATTTTTTTAAGAAGAAAATCAGAAACACAATATTAACAAGTCAATCTGTACAAAAATTTATTTTTAAAACGAAAAGGCTAAGAAACATTGTGAATCCAAAAATCAGTTGTTTTGAAAAAACACATTCAAAAAGTTCAATATATGCAAAAGAATTGCATAGAAAGAGTGTTTTTTCAAAACAACTGATTTTTGGATTCACAATGTTTCTTAGCCTTTTTGTTTCAAAAGTAAATTTTTGTACAGATTGACTTGTTGATATTGTGTTTCTAAATTTCTTCTTAAAAAAATCTATAATATGATCAAAGTTTCCAAGAGTCAGGCATTCTGAAAAAATAGCAAAAATCAGGAAATTTCTCTAAGAAGTAACTGTACAAATAATCAGGACTGCCAATCAGTCAATATTAGTCAATTTTTATCTAAAATCACTTTTTACTTACTTTTTTAAGATAATAGTCACTTTTCTTTCAATAAATAACGTATGGAGAATAGACTATTCTCCATGAAATAACTCATGGGTTAATTACTATTCAATTCAGGTCTCTACCTATTTATGAATTGTCTTGAATTTTTTTGAAATATTTCAGGGTATTTTTAAAGATTCCGAGAAGTTTTTAATAGTTTCATTAATCTGAAGGGATTTTTAAGATTTTAGGGTATTTTTAAAAATTCTCAGGAATTTTCAAGAGCTTTTAAAAGTTTCAAGGTATTTCAAATGATTTCAAAGGATTTTAAATATTTTAGGAAATTTTAAAAGATTCCAAGGAATTTTTTCACTAGTTTTATTAATTTGAAGGGATTTCAAAGCGCGAAATTATTTAAGACAAAGAATTTAATATTTCGGAAGATTTCGAACGATTTTACAGGACCTATAATGTTTTAAGATATTTTAAGAGATTTTATAAGGTTTCCGAGGATTTCAATGATTATAAGGGATTTTTAAAGCTCTCAAGGTATTTTAATAAAATTTTTAGGATAATTTAGTGGATTTTAAAGAATTTAATCGGTGTTTTGTAGGGTTTCATTGATTTGAAGAGATTTGCAATTAGTTTTGGGTATCCACCCTGAATTCTTATTAATTTATCTTGAATTCTTTTAAATCCTTTAAAATTTTTTTAATTACTTTGAATTCTTCTAAATGTACTCAAGTTTACTGAATTCAATGCATTTTTTGGAATTTTTAAAAGTTTTTATTTAATTGGTCCTGAGGATCAATTGATAAAATGATAAAAGGATTTGAAATTTTTTAAGGTATTGTTTTTTTAATTCCTTGGCATTTTCAAGAGATTTAAAAAATATCAAGGGATTTCAAAAGATTTTAATGAATTTTTTTCACAATTTATGTTATTTTCAAAGATTACAAAGAAATTTTGAATCGATTTCAATAATTTAACATGATTTCACACGATTTGAAATATTTTAGGGTATTTTAAAGGATTCGCAGGCATTTTTAAAAGCTTTAAAAAGTTTCATGGGATTTCAAAGGATTTGAAATATATAATATAAACGATTCCCAGAATTTTTTTATTTATTTCAATAGTTTGAAGGAATTTCAAAGACTTTGAAATATTTTAGGGTATTTCAAAAGATTCCAAGGCATTTTCAGTAGATTTAAATAATTTCAAGGGATTTCCAAGGGTTTTAATAATTTTAAAGGATTTTAATATCTTCATGGATTTCATCAAAGAATTTATTCACAAAAAGTGAGGGATTTCGTGGGGTTTCAAAAATTTAAAGAAATTTTCAAATACTTTTTGCAATTCATTTGGAAGTATCCGTGAATTTTTTTTGAGTTCTTCTAAATTCAATCAATTAAATGGATTTTTAAAATTTTTATGTTGAATTCATCTTGAAGTCTTGAAAACTCACCTTAAATTCTTAGGCATTTCATCAAATTCTTTTAAATTCTCTTTAATTTTTCTAAACTTATTTCAAGTTTCAAACTTACTCAACTCAATGAATTTTTTTCATGTATTTGAATTATTTTTAATTCACTTGTTTTTTTTTATTCAGTTTGATTTTTTATGAATTTCATCAAATTCTTCTCATTTCCCTTAAATTCCTCTATATATTCACTCAAATTTTATTGTAATCAATGGAATTTTTTCGAATTGTAGCATTTTTTTCAAATCATTTGAATTTAATTTGAATTGCTTTGTATTCATTAGTTTCTCCTTTGATTATCAATTAGTATAATTTCAAACATTTAAAGAGTTTTGAATTTTTTTTTTTGAATTCACCGTGAATTCTTTTACATTCTTTGGAATTCTCTTTATTCATTATTTTAAATTTACTTGCATTCTTCTAAATTCACTCAACTCTATTTAATTGAATGAATTTTTTTTTATTTTTTAAAGTTTTTATTTGATTGATCCTAAAGTCTTTTAACCTCATCTTGAATTCTTAGGCATTTCATCAAATTCTTTTGAGTTCCCTTGAATTTTTCTGAGCTCATTTCAAATTGACTAAATTTAATAAGGTTTCTTCATATTTTTAAATTATTTCCAATTCATTTGATTTCTTTGGAATTTAACTTGAATTGTTTTGAAGTTTTATGAATTTATCTTGAATTTTTTACCCTTTGAGCGCGAAAAAAGTACCCTATGAGCGTGACAAAAAGTGCCCTTTGGTCCCGATATTTAATTCCATAGGGAATGTGAGGCCTGTAATCCGAACCAATCCGAAAAAAGTTTTACGTTTCGTTCGATCTAAATCGGTTAAAACTTGATCCGCCTCAATCCGAACCAAATTTCCAATCCGAATGAATATGAACTCGGATTGACCTATAAACCGATTTTCAATCCGAATGAATCCAATTCAATCCGATCTCGGATTCATTCGGATTGAAAATCGGTTTAGGTCAATCCGAGTTCGGATTCATTTGGATTGAAAATTTGGTTCGGATTGAGTCGGATTAATTTTTAACCGATTTCGATCGAACGAAATGTAAAACTTTTTTCGGATTGGTTCGAATTGATTCGGGTTGGTTCGGATACAGATTCCGGAACAATTCGGAATTAATTCCTATCTGATACTTTCGCCAGGGTAGTGTCGCGAACTCGCGCAACCACCCTGGCGAAAGTTTCGGATAGGAATTCATTCCTAACCAATCCGAAGTCATCCGAATCATTTCGTAATCTGTATCCGAACCAGTCCAAGTTAATCCGAACCCATCCAAAAATTTTTTACATTTCGTTCGATCGAAATCGGTTAAAAATTAATCCGAATCAATCGGAATCAAATTTCCAATCCGAATGAATCCGAACTCGCATTGACCTAACCCGATTTTCAATCCGAATGAATCCGATTCGATCCGAGCTCGGATTCATTCGGATTGAAAATCGGTTCAGGTCAATCCGAGTTCGGATTTATTCGGATTCATTTAGATTTAAAATTTGGTTCGGATTGAACCGGATGGAGTCGGATTAATTTTTAACCGATTTGGATCGAACGAAATGTACAACTTTTTTCAGATTGGTTCGGACTGATTCGGGTTGGTTCGGATACAGATTTCGGAATGATTCGGAGTGAATTCCTATCCGATACTTTCGCCAGGGCAGGTAGCATTTTTAAGTAGAATTTTAATTTGTGCTTAAAAAACAATTTTACCATCGTTTTTACTAGTTTCAAACAATTAGTGGATACAAGAAATAAAGATTTATCGGAAACTGAGTGTTTCAAATGGAATTTTCATCGTATTTAGTGAAAAAACACATTTCCTGTCTAAACTGTTTTTGCCAAGAAAACAATTATTTTACTAGGTCATGTAAGTTTCAACACACGATAAGCTATAATGAACTTTAATTAATGCATATAGCAAAAAAATTGATTCAAAATGTGCAAAAAATATGAATTATTGACGTTCAGAAATGAAATACGAATTCTAACCTATAACTTCTGGGTTAGCATTTTTTAGATAGTAAATATTTCATGTATAAATTGATAAAAATATATTTTAAGTTCATTTTTATGTCAAGATGAGTTAATTATAAAGCTTATAATGTGTTGAAACTTATAAAAATATACTTAGTTAGTTAGTTTCAGATAAAACTTAATAGTTTCTAATCACTACTCCTTTTAAACTATGCAAAACAATAGCAAAATTGTTTTTAAGGTCAAATTAAAATGCATATCTTAAAAATTCTACCTGGTTTCGCGAGTTCACATTTTGGCCGCATTGAAAAAATAGATGGCGTATTGCAGTCCGGCGGATCCCAATAGTATTTACCGGGTTATATATCAAATTCGATCCCATTTGTCTCCCAGGTTGTCCCAAGGATATCCCGTCGGATCCCGGTAAGAAGGCTTGAATAGAATAGGATTGAAAATTTCAATTCATGTTAATACCTGATTTTCCCTTCGTTCTCTTAAACCAGAAACAGTAATTAGAAAGAAGCAACTGCTATACGTTTCAATACAGTTTGAAAAATATAATTTTCTACCTATCTAATACCAAAAGCAGTAAAAGGACAATTTACTGACGATTATTAAAGAATTTATTATTACTATATGTATGTATAATTATATTAATTAATTAAATAATGATTTAATTAATTATTCAAGTTAACTAATGTTTTCAGAATACATAAATTCTTTTTGGTATCTCGGTATCACAAATCCTATTTCATTCAATTCAGTTATACCATTTGGAATTGAGAATAATACGTTTCATATAAAATCAATTCAGATTTCTTGAATTGAAGTCACACCATCTCTCCGCAATGTAAACTTGAATTCACTGTAATAGACCCTTCCTAACTTGAATTTAAAAACCGGTAATTCAGAAAATTCAATGTACACATTTCGCGAATGAATCAAACTGAATTGAACACACTTCATATCTAACCTTCTTTTTGGAATAGGAAAGAGAGTCATTAACACTATGTGAATAGACGGGAATTACATTTCTGAGCCACTTATTACTTTCTTGAACATTGAAGCCTGAAGGGAAAATCAGGTATTAAAAATAATAGGATTATCTCTACTTTCACGCTGAAATCTTAAATTTTTAATTCTATTCTATTCAAGCCTTCTTACTGGGATATCTTATTGCAAGGCGGAAATTGGGATCGATATCCCCAGGATATCTGTGGGACGTACGTACGTTTCTAGGTCCTATTAGGATATTTAAGTGTCCCAAGTAGGATATATACAGTTTGTATGCAATATCATACTCGAGACATTTGAATATCCCAGAAACGTCCCATAGATATCCTGGATATCCTGGGGATATCGATCCCAATTTCCGCCTTGAAATAATAAAGATATCCGACCGGTTCCCAGCAAACATGGTTACAGAATAGATCTGTAACTGTTCTAGAACACAAAAGAACGTGTTCTACAACAGGTTAGGAACATGCGAGTGACTTTGTCATCCCCCATACGCTAGAACAATTCTATAACAGTTCTGGAACGCTGTGACAACCGATCTGTAACATTTCTGGGACAACCTGCTCTAGAAAAAATGTCGGATTGAAACGTATTCAAAAGTATTGCACTTTGAATGTGATATTGTCGAATAGCAGATTTTCAGAGAACATCTCTGCCGTGATTTGGGAAAACACCGTTAACTGCAAAATGAACGAAGCCGAGAAAATCGACGAAAACTGTTCGAATCTTTATTCGCGTGTATCGCGGATTCTTATTCATTTTCTGCTTTTTTTGTTGTTCTTGACTAATTTGCATACGATCTTTTCATTTTTGCAAGAAAACTTGTTAAAAAATGTTGATTAATTATCTAAAATGCAGTTAACGGTGTTGATTGGGATGCTGAAATTCGAGAAAACGCCGTAACGGGCAGTTACGGCTCTCTCTTCGAATTACGGACCTCAGAATTAGGCCTGCCGTGATTTGAGAGAACGCCGTTCACGGCAAAAGAATATAATAACTAATGATAAGTGCAGTTACGGCGTTTTTCGAATCACAAACCTTTTTTTCTCGGGGTTTGATGATTCCGGAGAACGCCGTAAGCACTTACGGACCTCTCCGAAATCACGAAGGCTCGAAATCGCCGTCCAATAATTTTGGTAAAGTCCGTAACTGCCCGTTACGGCGTTTTCTCGAATTTTGACGTCACGTATTTAGTCGTCTCTGATTTACGCCTGCAGTTAACGGTCAGTTACGGTTCTCTCTCAAATGACAACTCGCCAATCTTTGCAGTTAACGGTGTTTTCCAAAAATTATGCAATAATTATTTTTAAAGTTATTAACAATTTGAAAAAGTTATTTTAATAATCAGGTGTATCTTTTTTTCACGATTCCAAGGATATAAAAAACTCATTTTTCGATTTTTGGCAGTTAACGGTGTTTTTCCAAATCACGGCAGATTTCGTGAATGCGAAGCAATACTTTTTAATCTGACGTTTTTTACAGGGTACGTGGGAGATGATAAATGGGATCGAATGGGATTTCCCGGTATATCCTGTTGCTGTGAGGAATCTTATTTTAAAAATCTACGTAAATTACAAAGTAACATCAAATACTTAAGAAATCTACGTAGAATAATTCAAAATAATCCCTTCCTTTTTGTGTGTGCAGATGCTTCAAATGTTTAATGATCACATCTTATTTTTAATACGAAAATTACAAAGTAATGTTAAGACTTAATTAATCTACGTGG